>CAUYLG010049749.1:0-125986 GCA_963573385.1 Cacajao melanocephalus
ATTCCACAGTTTATCCATTTTCCATTTTCCTTTGATGGATATTTAGGTTGTTTCCATCTTTTGGCTATTATAAATAACGCATCCATAAACGTTCTTGTACATGTCTCTGGTAGAAGTATGCACTCACTTCTCTTAGATATACTTAAGAGTGAGATTGCTGGGTCATGGAGTTATGGTGTTTAGCCTTAGTAGATACCGACAAATAGGTTTCCCTACTGATTGTACCAATTTATACTCACCTAAAATGTATGTGCATTTTTCAATTGGTCCACACCCTTGTTAACACCTGGTACCATAAGTCTTTTTTTTTTTTAATTTTTATTGTATTTTAGGTTTGGGGGTACATGTGAAGAACGTGCAAGATTGTTGCATAGGTACACACGTGGCAGTATGATTTCCTGCTTTCCTCCCCTTCACCTATATCTGGCATTTCTTCCATGCTATCTCTCCCCACCTCCCCACCTCCCACTGTCCATGTGTTCTTATTAATGATGCTGATTTAATGCTTTCTAGTTATAAAGCCATTTTGCTTTTATGGAGAGGTTGGATATGGAATCCCAGTTGAGCCATCTTACTTTCTCTGTCCTCCGTTAACATGCCATCATGATCCCTAAGCAATGGGCCTCATCCCTCTTTTAATCACAACTAAAAATAATTCACCACCACCCTTTTTCTTCTTGCCAACTTTAGCAATTTTTTTGCAAGCCTCAGCTCAAGTCGGGCACGGTTCTCACAGAAATGTGTCACTCTTCTCAGCTTGTCCTTGGTACTGTGCCCTTCCTTCTATCTTTGTACATGTCCTTTTCTAAACAGAACATGTCATGGGAAACACAATAGCTCCTTTAGCTCCGTCCCTGTTGCCACCTCTCTGGGATTAGTCACGATTCATTTCATCTTGCAGGACCGACTTTTCCCTCTTGAGTTTCTCCCTTTTTAGGGTCATAGGCTGTGAGTGCCTACTCATCTTTTCTCTACATGTAAAAGAATGTGTAGTCCTCAAGTCTAGCCCCATTTGTCAGCTGCTTTGCTTTAGGTAATGAGCTTTCTGGTAGGTGCTAAGATAGTTGAGGTCCTCGTCGGTGGTCTGTCTCACCTCTGTTCCAGCTTTGCAATCTGAAATAGGAAAATCCCCTACATCTCACATCTGCCTGGCTGTCTGCTGCATACACACCTACACCCACACACCTGCCCTGGCCTGCAACACTCAGGCCAAATGCACTGGAGTGTCTTGTAGGATCTCCACACCTCTGCAGACAGATGCTCCCTTGTCCTATTCCTTTCTATTAGCTCTCCTTTAAACAAGATACACCCCTATGCCAGACTCAAGTTCCATTTCACCAAGTTCCAGTGGGACCTTGGAGGTCATATGGCCTTTCTTTGCATTCATGTGGTTATTCTTATTGTGTGTGTTTTTATACAGATGCTAAAGAAAAACACGCATAATCTTCTAATATTAATAAAGATGTTGATCATTGATGGGAATCTCTTGAAAGTCTCACTTGCTTTCATTACCTTACTCTATTAACCCACTTTTCTCATTGATGATTGGTTGGGCGAAGTGCTCTTTTTAGAAATAGTGCCAGTGTTCCTAGGGTAAATAAATATTCAGGTCAGGCAGACAGTAACGAATGCACATTTTATCTGTTTTTCTGGCTGTCTTCTGGAAAAGGGTTAGGACTGGTAAAAAAAAAAAAAAGTTGCCATTTATATGCTCACTTATTGGTCACCCTTTCTCCGTTTTATGCGTAAAAACAGGTTAACAAGCCTGTAAAAAGTCTACAGGACCCCTTTCTTATAGGGAGTCATGGGTCACTGCCATCACTTGCCTCCTGTTTCTTAGCTTCTCTCCTGTGGCTTCCTCCTCCTCTGCATGGGCCTTTCTTGCCTGCCATCCTGATAAGAGCAAGATAATAAAAAGGAAGGAATGAGAACTGGAGAATAATGAGGGGACTCAGTCCAGGCACCCAGAGACCCCTTGCATAAACACACACCCAGGGAATGCCACCCCTTACTTCGAAGCCAGATGGTAGCAATAGACCTCCTGGGGCTGCCCCACGCCCCCCAGATCCGAGCACAGCCCAGCTCTGTTCTTTCTTAGGCACTTGGTGGTAATCTGTAATACAATGTCCTGGAGAGAGGGAGTTTGGGTAGATTATCTAAATACACGCTCTTCAGAATAAGCGAATTTCTGCTTTCCATGATTGCAAAAGTTCTCTTAGGCAAGGGACTGCTTTGAAAACTGACCAACTGGCACTCATAGAACAGGAGGCCTCCAAGGGGACGATAGTGTTAGAACCTGCCAGATGTCAGTTCAGAGCCTAGATTCACTTTTGTCAGCTGAATGACTTTGGACAAGGTATTTACTCTTCGTATTGATTCCCTTACCAAGAAAATGGGGACAGTGAGCAGCACTCCCAAGGTGTCCTGGCACTGAGTGGCTCTAGGGATCTAAGTGCAGGCCCATAGCAAGCTCAAAGCCTGCAGCTACAGTCACCACCACCTGTGTCCTTATAGCCCTCATGGGAAACAGTGGCACCAAAGGACTATTGGTTTACTGTGGGGCACTTCAACTTCCACGTGCCTTTCATCCTTCCAGGCTGCACATTCAGTTGCAGGCTCAGCCTCTCACATTGGTCTTAATCTATCAGCAAGCCATGGGCCCTGCCTCTTCACTCCAAGGATGAGTGGGAGCAATGTAAGTAGTAACACTTCAGGTGCATGAGACTGTTTTCCCACATGATAAAGCATCAAGTCTTCCCCACACAGGGAGAAGGATCACCAACTTGCAGACCACAATCAATGAACAGCAGTTAGTCCTTTAAGTTGAATATCAGGGAAAAAAAAAGTGACATTCATTTCCTGAAAGCAACCGCAATCCACCAGTCTTTTGCTGTAGAAGTTATCTTTATGAGATACAAAAGCTTTGGGAACAGTATAGTCTTCTGGGACATGGTATTATCCAATTAGAACATCTCAGGGCTGTATTCTGTTTCATTTTGTTTAATTTGATAACCAGCTTTTTTGTTGTTGTTTTTTTTTTTTTGAGACAGAGTCTCACTGTTACCCAGGCTGGAGTGCAGTGGCGCCATTTCAACTCACTGCAGCCTCCACCTCCCTGGTTTAAGCGATTCTCCTGTCTCAGCCTCCCAAGTAGCTGGGATTACAGGCATGTGCCACCACACCCAGCTAATTTCTGTATTTTTAGTAGAGACAGGGTTTCACCCTGTTGTCGAGGCTGGTCTCAAACTCCTGGCTTCAAGTGATCCGCCCTTTTTGGCCTCCCAAAGTGCTGGGATTACAGGTGTGAGCCACCATACCCAGACAGCCTTATGAATATATAGATTATGTAAGAAATCAAAAACCCATTTCTTAATCAATACCTGTTATGAGTCTGCTCAGATTATTATCCCAAATAGGCCAGAAACATCTTGTCAAACCTGAGCCTGGGATTTTGTTTTGCTTGAGCCTGTTTAAATGGCTGGATTTGTTTCTGCTTTGATCTCCTAGGATCCAGACCCACATCGAAGGCCAAAGGATCTCGGTGCCCTCATAAGAGACTTTGCCCTTTTTTTCTCTCCTCTTTTAATTAAAGCATTATCTTCTATTTCTGCAGGCAGTGGGGCCTCTTTCCAGATAAGCAGCTCATCCTGGCTCTGCCAGTCCCAGGTTTTGAAACCTGCCTCTTTGGAGAGCTGTTTGAAAGCTTCTGAAGAATGCTTGCTTTTATCTCAAGACTCAGAGGCGAGCCTTAGCCAGAATGTCTGTCTGAGACTGTTCTCCACAAAGATACTGTCACACAGATAGGTCAACTGCTATCTTCTCAAGGCACTTGCAGACTTGACATGCTTCCCCAGCCCATTCATGGACCTAGTCACTGCTGTTTGTGTCCAGAGCCCTTGCCCTGGGTGTTTTCTTTCCCTTTTTTCCCCAGCTCTTGTATGAGCCTTACTGAGAAGGACTCTCAGGCTATACCTGCGCTGAGTGGGAAAGTGGGCTGCAGTCGATTGGTAATGTCTGTCCTGAACACGGGATGGCTGGCAGGGCCACGTCCTCATCTTTGCTATCCTTAGCCTAAACTTTTTATAAGGTGATTGCCCCAGTATTCACAAGACAGCTGTCTTCAGCATTCCAGCTTTCCTCTTTGACCAGAATGCCTCCTGGACTTGGTGAAATGAGGTCTTTTCCTTAATATGCTACCCATTCTGATAATTTTGTTTAGAGTCAGCCTATACATGTTTCTTGTGGTCTCACAGTATTATTGACCTTTTCTGAGCTCTGGGTGCAATACCCTACATTGACAGGATGCAGCAGTCTGAGACGGCACTCTTTGCAATGTGCTTGTATTTCTCTGTGTCCTAATGCCTCAGTGATAGTTTCAAGCAGCGTCAGTGGAGTCACCATCTAATTCCCAACATCCTTTGACTCTCAGAGGGAAACTCTTAAATGCCAGCCATGCCCAAGCTCCCTCCCTCAGACTAGTTCTCCCTCATGTATCCTGATTTCAATTTTATTTCCCTTTCACTGGCCAACCCTGATATTCATTTTCTAATTAGAGATTATGAGAATTTTAATGGTGACCAAAGCCCGGCTATTGTTGAAACTGACCAACATTTGTCCCCCATCAAAGGGAAATCTCTAGAGTAACGGGATTAACTAGTGACTGTTACTGTCTTCACTGTTTCCTATAGCTTCCAAGTTTGTCAAAGAGCATACATTACTTTTATAATCAGAAAAAAAATGTGTTTTTAAAAAAATCTAGACTATTGGTTTTCAGTCTTTTTTTAAAGCTGCAGAACTTTGTTAAAATCTTAGAGGGAAACAAATGAATGAGCAGCTGTTCTGGCTGAAGTGAAGCTTGTGCGTGTATGTTTCTGTTTGCATTTGCATGTGTGTGTTTGTTTATGTGGGCTCTTTGTGTGTTTATGTTTCCGCGTGTGTATTTGTGAATGTGTATGTATGTGTTAGTGTGTTCATGAATATCTGTGTGTGTATATGCATGTGTATGCATGCTTGCCTGTGCGTGTGCATGTGTGTGTGTGTGTGTGTGTGTACGGCATACCTCCCTATGTTGCTGGATATTATGACTTTCTCATCCCCAGAAGGGAGCACACGTCTGGACCCTCTTTGCCCATCAAATAGGAAATTGTGCCTGGCTCCAGAGCTGGCCTCTCTTACTGCAGAGTTAATGCCTTTCAACAAAGAGCCTGTGAGGTTTATCAGGCTCCATCCGTTGGGAGTCGCTCTGCCATTTCTGGGCAGGGACATTCCTTTCCTCTGTCAGTTAACAGGCTGTACTTTCCTCCTCATTCTCCAGAGCCTCTGCCTGCTGGTGGGTGGTGTGCAGGGGAGAGAGATCATGTCACAGATAGGTCTGTTTTCAGGACAGCCTTTTCAGAACAGATGTGGAGAAGTGATTCTCTGAGATGCCGTTGGCAGAGCCTGAATCCTCCCGTTCTCCCAGCCTTGTGTTTCGGATGGCCCAGCTTTCTCCCTGTATGAATGTGCTGGAGACCTCTCCATTTCTGGAAAGGTCACACCCAAACTTTCCCCAGGACTGGCTCTTCTGTTAAGGACGGTGTGGAAGAAGCAAAGTACAAGTCACACACGTGCCAGGGACACACGGGAAGCCAAAGAGCCATTCTTTTCGCTGCCCTCTCTGCCCACTCCCTGTGTGGCCCCCAGTTTTTTGGCAAACTGTCTTTGAGACCAAAGGTTGAGGAGCCAGAATGGAGCCTTTTGCAACAACTAAGAAATGTTTCTTTGTGAACAGTTAGCTATTTTCTGAAATCTTTCAGGAACATACAATTTGAGGAAGATCTGTATTTTGGGGTGTATCAGGTGAAAGCTACCACATGATCATGTGCGCATTCCATGGGGGGAAATTACATGGTTGCTAAAAGCTGCAACTTCGGGGCCAGACTTTGTGGATTTGAAGCCACCTACTAGCTATGTAGCCTTGTCTAAGATATTTATACCCACCTGAAGCCTAAGTTCTTCCATTCCTAAAAGAGGATGGTACTGGTTCCTAACCCCTGGGACCCTCAGGATTATTCATCCTGAGGATTAACTGAGGTAATACATGTGGAATGTTCAGTGGAGTCACAGTATTGGCTTTATAAGTGTTTGCTGTTCTTGTAATTATGTTTATGGTCTTGCTCACACTGCCTTCCCACCTCTCCACCTCCCTGGGAAGGTCCTCACCAAAGCTCTGAATGCTTACGAGGGAAGAAATAAAATTTTGCCTATTTTGGTAGCTTTGCTTTGTAATGGTGAGAAGACTTACAGTGGGTAAGCGCTGCACTGAGATATTTAGGAACCTGCCTGAGCCAAGACCAGCGGCCCCCCTGGATAGGTAGAGGATAGGGTTTGTAAACCAGAGAATCAGTGGGGTCACCTCTGCAGGGTTAGCTGGAATTTTTCTATGTCTGGAAAGAATTCTCTATAAACTAGCCCATGGGGGTGAGCAAGATCTATTCGTACAACTATTTTGGCTACCATTTCTTGAGGACTGACTTCTTGTAATGCCAGGCCCTACACATACATCTTCTCTGTCACACAGTCCCTGCAAAGATGCCATTACACTTACTTTTCCAGATCACGAAACTGAGGCTCATAGAGGAAATTGGCTGATGTCCCATAGCTAAAAAGTGAGAAAGCTAGTCCCCAAACCTAGTTCTCTCAGACTTTAAAACCCATCTGTTTTCCATTACTCTGCATTCCCTCTCTTACTGTTTCCCTAAAAGTTCTATGGAGCAAAAGTTTTCCACCAATTTAGGCCTTTAGCATATGACTGTGTATTTAAAAAGCTTCTGCTAAAACATCCCGTTTTTCCTGCCAGAAAAGGTGTGTTTTCCAGAGGTTCCTGATGTGCAGCCATCCTGGGCCTTGCTCTCAGAGGGAGAAAGACTTGACCCAGCCACAGGCTGCTTCTTGGTTGGGCCACCAGTGCCCCCACTCACTCCCCTGGACACTTGCTCCAGAACAGACTTGAATTCACCATATTTTCAGGTCAACCACATAAACTGGCCTTTCCTGGAGATTGCCAGAACTTTCTCAAACCTGTGACATCCAGAGGGAGTCACCCCCCATGACCAGCAAGTGGGATGTTTGTGGAACTGGCCAGCCCTGGAGGAAAGACTAAGGCCATTCGTCTGCTCTGGAGTTCCATCCTCAGGATCTGAGACACACAGCCTGGAGAAGACATGTCATCAGATCATCGCTCCCTCAAGGTGACCTATGGCCTCCCTTGTGCCCTGGGGGCATTTGGGATTGTGTAGAGGCTCTCTCAGAAGCGCATTTCTGATAGAACGCTTTGCATTCTTTGCTAATAACATCTGGGATTTAACAGCGCCTTGTTGCCCTTGCCTGTCTTTGGCATCTCTCTTTTTTCGCTCTTCTCCATCTCTAGAGAAGCCACCAGAAAATGGTATCATGCTTTTGACTTCCTTTGTGCTGATTCTTTTAGAGAATTTAATGATCCGCCTTGCAATGTCCTGTCTCCTGACATTTCAGCTTGTTTCTCAGAGGGCCTGCACTTTGCTTTCTATCAGCTCTTTGATCACTTTCGTTTTCTTTAATGAAAAATAATCAAAATTGAGTGATTTCTAGGTAGTCTTTTTCTCATAAAGGATATCCTCCTTCTGATCTCTCTTTATCTCTCTTCTCAGCAACTCCCTTGATCTCTTTTATCATCAATTTACTGTCAATAAAAGCGGCTTTAGGAAGCCTCCTGTTGGCGGGCAAGGTTCCAGCTTTCTGACACTTTCCTATGGGACCCACTTGTTATGTCATCCCTGTGTCCTTCTGGCACTCCCTCTTAACTGGGGAGGGCCAGTCCCCAGGGTGAGAGTGGGTTGGGATGGCCCCTTCTCAGGCGTTTAGGAGCTTATGGTCTTGTATTTCCCATTCAAAGACTGAGCTTTAGAGACATTTGGATCTAAAGGCAGCCATTTGATGCTGACTCTTTTGATTTGCAAAGTAGTCATTTGAGGTTTTTAAAGTGTATTTTCTTCTGTGCTCTTTGCAATCATTCATCTTTCAGTAATTCAATAATATTTACAGAGGATCTACTTTGTGCCATACCTGGTCCCTGTTATCCTGGAGTTTATAGTCTAATGGCAAAGAAAGATGAGTTAAGTCATCACACCAAAACACTTTCAATTCAGCCATGAAACTGTACAATTTCGGCTATGAAACTGTTTAAAGGAGAGGCACATGGGGCCATGCAAGCACATAATGCAAAGGGTTGGTGTACTCTCAGGTAAGTGGTTCTCAAAGTGTGGTCCCTGGACCAGCATCTCAATATCCCCTGTGAACTTGTTAGAAACACAGATTCTCAGTCCCTTATCCCAGACCCAGTAGATTCGAATCTCCAGAGTACAGGCGGAAGGTGTCCAGCATTTGTGTTTTAACCTGTCATCACAAGACTGTGATGCATGCTCAAGCTCGAGAACCTCTGCTCCAGGTGATCAAAGAAGGCTTCTCTGAAGACATTAACTTTTGGGCGATGAAGGAAACTAGGGAATAGGGTGGGGTAGAAGTATTTCAGACAGAAAGAATGGCATGTGTAGAAGCCATGTGGTGAGAGCATGGAGCTTTGGAAAACATGAGGGGGTACCCCAAGCAAGGAGAAGAGTGATAGAAGGTGAGTCTGACAAGTGGACAGGGGCCAGGAGTGCAGGTCATGGTGGACTCATCAGGGATTGGGCAATGGGAAGCTTTTGATGTGCAGTAAACACAGGAGTGACAATATATTATTTGTTTATGTTGAAAGGATAATTCTAGGTACAAGATGGAGAAAGGATGGAAGAAGAGCAAGAGTAGAGAAGTGGGAGGGCCTCATTGGGGTCTGGGGGAGGATGATGGTAACTTAGACTAGGGTGGCTTCTGACGAATGGAAAGAAGGGTGCATAATCACAAGATTTCCACGGAAAATCCACAGGTCTTGGTTATCCATCAGAGGTGTCAGGGAGGACTGTGGTATTTTGAATCTGCATGCAACATTGTAGGTAACGATGCCAGTTTTAGCAGTGGGATGAGATCATGAGAAGGTCCTGTTGAGTCCGAGGTACCTCTGAGCCACCCAGGTGTAGATATCAACTAGATAGTAGAAGGCGTGCTGGAGCTCAGAGAAATCAGGGCTGGAGATACGCGTTTGTGCATCATCAGCAGCTAGGTGGCAATTCAAACTGTGGGTCAGGAGGCATCGCCTAAGGAGAAGGAATGTAATGAGAAAAAAGCCAGTAATGCTCATTGAAGAGTGTCAACGCCCATGTTTAATGGTCAAGTGGATTATTTCCTCTAAAATAAGCTTAGAAGAAAGAGCCAAGAGAAGGAGGAAAACTAGAACCTAGAAGACCATGGTTTCACAGAGGCCAAGGGAAGAGAGCTTCCAGGAGCAAGTGCCCAGCGGGGGCGTGTCAGGAGTAAGGCAAGAGAAGGTGGAAGAACTCCTGTTACGCTAAGCAACTCAAAGGTCATTTGTGACTTTAGCAAAAGATAGGCCATGGAAGGAAGACAGCAGAAGCTAGAATGAGGTGGATTGAGGCAAGAATAACAGGTAAGGGAGTGCAGAAAGTGAGTGTAGACAGCTCTTTAGAAATGGTTGTGAAGAGGAAGAGAGGGCCCCATCGATGGGGATGTGCAGTTAGGCAGGTAGCTCTGGTTTGTTTGATTTCGCAGTTGGAGTGCTCCCAGCATGTTAAAGCCTAAGGACTTCTTTGAAAGGTGGAGGTTGAAAAAAGAGAGATGGGATCATCTAAGGTTACCAAGGGCCAAGTAACAGGTAGGAGGATGCAGAGGCTTCGTGGGTCTGTTAGCTCCCGCTCTCGCCTGGACTTTTCTGAACCTCTGTGACCTGCCCACATCCTGATCGCCTGCCCTGGAATGCCTGCCATCCCTCCCTTTCTTGGCATCTCTCCTCCCTGCTGTCTCGCCTGCCCACAGTTCCTCTCCTGCAGCCTGCTCTGCTGTTTTCTCAGCTTTGTTCACCCACTGTTAAGTTATTAACTTGTCAGGGTCTAGACTCCCCGCTTCCTTTCCCTCTTTTGAACTCACTGCTGGCTCCCTTCCCATTTGCCGCCTCGGAAAGTCAGCATTTGGAAGGCCGAGGTTACTCTCCGGGTCAGTATTGGCAGGCATACAGAATTACAGTTAATATAACTAGTATAAGATGTGTAAGTTTTCTTAAAGACATTGATACAACTGAAAAAGAAATAATAAACACAACCATCTCTCTATTATCTTGTGGCGGTAAATGGTGAACTTAAAAATAGACTTTATTCAAAGTAGTGTCTCCAAGAAGGTTCATCTGTGAACGTGTTAAGGACCTTTGGGCTTTTGCATGTTAATTCATGGATTCAATTATGATCAGAAATGATCCTCATTTGAGTTTTTAAAGCAAACTCAAAGAACTACATAAGTTGGGTTTTTTTGTTTTTTCGGTTTTGTTGTTGTTGTTTTTGAGATGGAGTTTTGCTCTTGTTGCCCAGGTTGGAGTGCAGTGGTGCTATCTCAGCTCACCGAAACCTCTGCCTCCTGATTTCAAGTGATCCTCCTACCTCAGCCTCCCGAGTAGCTGGGACTATAGGCATGCACCACCATGCCCAGCTAATTTTGTATTTTTAGTAGAGATGGGCTTTCTCTATGTTAGTCAGGTTGGTCTCGAACTCCTGACCTCAGGTGATCTGCCCCTCTCAGCCTCCCAAAGTGCTGTGATTACAGGCCTGGGCCACCGCGCCTGGCCAAGTAAGTTGTTTTAATGTAAGTGTTGCTGTTCTGAGACATGCAAACTATGTCTTAGATTCTTTAGAGAGATTTGTAACAGTTCCTTAAAAAGAACTGCATGGTTTCTTACCATTACCTAGAACTTTTGAAGTCATGAATTAACTTAATACATGGACTAAGACACAGATGGTTTCCTATCTGTTGACTTATACCCTGCTGATAATTTTTTTGTCTAAGGGCAAGAGTGAGAAGTAATATTTTTGAGCATATACTTATGTCATCATATTTATTCCTCGCCATCCTTTGTGGTGCTTCTTATCCACAGTTTTACAGGTAGGGAAAAGCAGGGCTCAGAACTGTGTAGTAGTGTCCCAAAGTTCACAGCTTTGTAGGTGGCAGATAGTGCTGACGCTGGTCCGCATGCTCGGATGCGGGGAAGCAGCCGTTGCTATAGTAATAGTAACAGCGATGATAGCCGTGGCTGGCAGGCAGGGATTCCCCCATGTGTGAGGACCCTTCCTATACATCGTATGGTTTAATCCCTATGGCAGCCCTGCAAGGGCCATCATCCTCATTTTACAGAACAGGAAGCAGCCTCAAAGAGGTTAATTATTTGTCCAGTCACACAGCTCTTCAGCAAGGAGCTGTTACTCAACCCAATTTTATCTGATCCTAACTTTCTGCTCTAAAGTCAACTTGTTTGTCAAGATTTGTGATAGTTCCCTGATCCCAAGAACAAGAGGCACGGTAGATGTAAATTTTTTTTTCCTAATGCTGAATATACAGCTGCCTCCTAGCATTCCTATTGAGCCAGAATCCAGAATGTTTATTTAGTTTTAACACCTTGTCAGCCTTGGTGGGGAGGAAAGGAACATCAGATATTTATGCAAGCTTATAAATTGTTGTAGGGTACTTTCTCTCCCATCTAGCAACTGCCCTGTCAGGACCCACCCAGGAACCCAAACTGAGCTAAGAAAACATCTGAGCACATCCAGAACTAAATATCACAAGTTGTTGAACCAGCGCCTTCACCGTATCCACAGATAAGTCCCTGACACTCACATGGAGCTGACTGACTCTGATTTGACACATAATTCTAACCGCTTCTGTTTTCAGCTTAATCTACAGCAGCAAAATAATAGCAGAGGGCCCACTGCAGATCGATGTAGTAATACCAGAGATGTGGCCAGAGATGAGGAGAAAGAAACCCAGAAAATGATCAGGAGCAGAAATGAGAGCCCAGAAGTGCAGCCCACCGAAGCCTTTCAGTGTCCGCTCAAACGCGGCCTCCTCCGTAGCCAGATCACAGCACCGTCTCATCAGTCACTGGTTTTCATTACGGTGTCACTGAACACTCATGAAAAGTTAGCATTGAAATATGTTGGCATTTCCAATTTAGAAAGGTAGTGGTGATGGGTACAGTGTTTTTTAGGAGGAAAAAGGCCAAAAAATGCATTCGTGTTTGTCTGTCCTTAAAACCCAGCTGTCCGAGAACGATTCCCCAAGGTTCTGTGCGTGGTTTCTCTTTGTATCCTCGAAGCACAGTGTCTGACACATAGGATGTGCTCACTGATGCCAGATGATGAAACACTGAATGCCTTGTTTCCTAGGGGTCTGGATAACTCTGTTTTATTGTGGATCCTGGATGTATTCCAGGATGACTTGATGAAGGCGAGAAGATATAAGACCCCTGAGAGCTCACTGTTTATTCTGTGTTTACACATGGTTAGATGAGATGATACCCACCTTCCTTCAAAAAAAAAAATTCAGTACATGGTAGTTACTCTAATCATTACCATTATTTTTGTCAACACTGACCAAGGTTGCTCACTGGGAAAGACGCGAAAAAGAAGTTAGGATCTTCCTCTCCTTGGACACGTTTGAAATCCAATAGCTGGAACCAGGCTGAAGCTATCTAACCAGCTCTCATCCACATGGGAAAGGGCCCCAGGAGTTCTCTGTGGGCTTACAGGCTACCCACCCCCTTGACAACCCCAGTTATTAAAGATTGAGCCCTGAATAAATCAGCGCTGCTCTCCCTGAGAGACAGCTGTCTTTCAGAGAGTTCCAAGCAGCCGGAAGACACACGTGCCTGGAGAGTTCTAGGCAGCCAGAGCCCAGGCACCATAGGCTGCTCAGAGCACCTGGTCTGCCTTCACAGCACAGGGCTGATTGTTTTACAGGTCACAGCCATTTCGAAAAGGCGGACTCGCTGACCTGTTTAATGAGTGCAGTTTCTGCACGAAAGCCCATATCCCTCTCCCAGGCAGCCCCAGAACTTTGCTGGGGAAGGGGGCCAAATCTCTTCTCAGTGCCTGAGGGATTTCTGGCCTTAACTGCTGGTGGAATTAGCAGGAGTTATCTATAAATCCCTGAGGCATCCATCAGCCTACTGAATGAGGCTGCCTTTTTAAAGAAGTTCACTGACCTCTTGTTAACTTAACTCCTTGTTAGGAAATATCTAATCAGCTGTGAGCTAACACGTCAGGGCCCAGGCAGAAGCCGGGCTCACTGTGGGCTGGGTTTCCAGCTGTGTGCAGTCTGGTGTCTGAGCTGTTGTGTTTTCCTCTTTCAGCTATCTTTCAGATCATTCAGAGCATAAGGATGGGCATGTGAGAAGGCCAGGGATTTGATACCACCTCCCTCCCACTGGAGGGGGGAGGACCACAGACGCGGTCAGCCAGTTTCTGCAGGAAGCAAGCAGGCCACACGGAATAGAAAAAAACGCTCCCCTACTTGTTCCCTGATCACTTCATCGTGGATGTCAGACCGAATTGCCTTCTCACAGGACATCTTGGTGCATCCGTGTTCTCAAGCGGAAAGGACATTTTGCTTTTCTGTTGGCAGGATTAGTAGCCACGCGGGTCGTCCGCAGCAGTGCTGTCTTTTTGGTTTTTCCCTTGGTTTCACTAATGTGTACATGTGGCCCTCTGAATGATCGCTGGTTTACTTTCTATGGATACAATCTCTCCTCCATTGAGAATTGGTTTTACAAATAAATGTCTTCGTTCAACCTTATACCATGTGTGGCTTATAGTGAGAAAACTAAGGTGAAGAAAATAGCAGAATAGCTCAAGGGAGGTTGGGAGGTGGGGTGACTTGGTTACGCAGTTGGAGGAGGGGAGGGAATCTGGGACAGGGGAACCAGAGCTAGATTTACTCAGCAGGTCTCTGGCAAGACTCAAGATCTTTGCCTCAGTGAAGCCCTGGGCAGCTCTAACGACCTTGCATTTTCTATACATTTGATTCTTCTTCCTTTTTTGCCCCGTTTCAATATTTTTGTGATGTCTTGTTTTTTGTTCTCTTTTTCAGTTCAGAAAAGGCATGCACAGTGTATGTGAAGGTTCAACTAGTCATTATCTCCTCTGTGGTCTGCCTTGGAGCTTAGCACTGAGCAGATGTCCCCTGCCTCTTGGTGAGAACCATCCAACCCCACGGCCCAGCCTCAGCCACTCCAGAGCTCTGGGTAAATCAGGAGCCCTGCAGCCCTCTGGGGCATCAGCTGGCAGAATGAGGGGGTGAGGTCCCCTCCCTGACCAGCCTTCCCACAGCTTCTCAAAGCATGGTGTTGCCAAAGGACGTTACAGGGACAGCCACAGGGTCACTGGAGGATTAGAGGTGGTCACCCTGCAACATGAAGCATGCTTTTGTTTTTATCAATCTTTGCATTACCAATTTTTTTCATTCATTAACTTCGTGAGACCTGTGAAAAGGGAAGTGACAGACACAGCCACAGCCTCTCTGGACCACTTCACAGGTTTTGTTGTTAGTGGCACTGTTTGAATTAGGGGATATTTTGTTCATTGGAATCTTTCACTTCAGACCCTTTAGTGATGTTCTTTAGGGCCTTCTTTTCTCCCCACTTTTGAGTTCCCCTCCAAAAGCATCCCTTCCCTCTTTTTCTTCCTTTCCCACTAAGAAGAGAGGGTACCTAGACGCCTCCAAAATCAACAGCCCTGGGAACAGTCTATCACCCTGTGCTCCCCTGCTGCTCCCACTCCCCAGCCCCCAGCCCCTCACCAGGTGGCAGAAGACATTTCCAGTTACTCAAGAGTGGCACACAGTAGATGCTCTCCAAGCTGGTCCCCTCAGCCCGCTGGCTCTGACTATCCTCTTCTAGATCACTGAGTCAGATCAGTGTGTGGTAAGAGATCAGCCCTCAGGGATCCTGCTTGGGGCCCGGGAGCGCACGTTGCCTGCCAAGAGGGGGAAGAAGAAAGGCTCCTTGCCTTCAGGTGACTGGGTCTGTGCTCCCACACATCTCTTTCCAACTCCTACATTGCCTAGACTTGATTTGAGTGCAGAATTTCTCTTTCTCCCTTAATGCCTATAAAAGCACACGTCCCAAACCACCGAGAGAGGCCATTACTGGCCTGAGCTTTGTGGTTCTTCCTTTATTAGACAGATTTTTTTCCCCCTAATTTGGCCTTCCTTACAACAGCAATAGTCAAGAGGGTGATTATCCCCATTTCAAGGAAAGGGAAACCAAATCCTGGCCAGAGTCAGTTCCAGATAGACCCTGCTTGTTCCCAGGTGACAGGTGCGATGGGCTGAGTGTGGTGGACTGTTGGCTGCCATCCATAAAACTGTCTGAGATTGATTTCTCTCCTCAGGCTCTGCAATCATCCACAAACTGGTTTTCTATTAGTTTCCAGGTAGCCTCCCTAAAGTACTTGCATATAGCAGTCTACCCTCCCTGGTGACTTTTTCCATCTGTCCTCTGCAAGCAGAGATGGCAGCTGCCTTAAGTAAGTTAGGGCCATTGTTGATTTATACTGTACTGCAGAGATGACAGCAGCTTCACCGTGAAACATAGTAAAAAACACACAGCAGCCCAATGCACAACATAGCCTTCAAAACAGGCTTTACAGAAAGGACTACGCTTATCCCTACTATATGTGATGCACTCTGATTTTTTTCTAGTCTATTTTTGAATTAAAAATTAAAATTTTCTAGTCTATTTAATTTTTTGAATTAAAAATTAATTCAAAATGGTTGCATCCTCAACAACTGATTTTATAACCCATGAATAGATTTCAACCGCAATTTAAAAAACACTGCTTTTCAGAAGAAAATCAAGCCCTTGGTTGAGGACAGATCAGCAGGTTTCAGAAGGCAGTACAGCTGCATCCTGGTGAGAATTTAAAGTCCCATCTCAGTCACAGCCAATCAAGAGCTCCAGCGGCACATGATAAGCAACTTCTTTCGGGATTTAAGGCACATTGGCAGATTCTGCACAGAAAGCTGGGGGGCCAGGTGAGCCCATGGATTCAGCACCACCTTGAGTCCACAGAAAGACTGTGAAATAAATGTGCATTTATTTCATAAGTAAATGTCCATGCTGACAGGTTCAATTTGTCAGCATTTACTTTCTGGGAGTCACAATCACTTAGGATGGGCATGAGGAGTTCTTCAAAGTAGGTATCCACCCCAAGCCTGCTGAAAATCAAACTCTCAGAGGAAGACATGCATGCATATGAGTTTTGCATATGTGTTTTTCAAAAGATGTTCAGACAATTCTAATGCCACCCACCCACCAATGAGCATTTGGGAACCAATTTACCACCAGACTTAGTTTAATTAAACCAAAGCAGGGACCCAGAGGCAATGCCACACACCTAACACTGCATTCACCCTGATCTCTGAGAGCTTCTTCTCCTTTGATGTTCAGAAGCATCTGGGGGCTCCTGGGGGCCCAGCGGTGATGATACATTCTATTTGATCTTGCTCCAGGCCTTGTATGTGTCTGTAGCCACAGACTGGAGCACAGAGTGCTTACTACTTGGCTTGACTTTTTGAGGCTCCGTAGGGGAGAAGAATTGTGCCTTATGGGAAGGCTAAGGACTTTTCTAGGTCCCGTCCCTCCAGGACATCAACACAGGTCCAACACTGTTTCTGGGAAGGCCAGTGCCCTTGAAGGTGCTCCCTGCTTTGGAAGTGCCTAAACACACAGGAAACATGCCCTCAGATGTGGGGGCTGCACTTTGTTATAAGTCAGTTCTCATCCTGTCCAGATATAAGAACATTCTAACATAATATCCCTGCAGTTGGTCCCCAGAACTTTGGAGGTAAAATGTCATCTGGGTGATGTCCTTTATCCTACAGCCATCATCAGGCTTCAGCTGCAAGCTGCAAAGGTATATTAATCACTCTCAGCAGCAGGTCCCTTTGAGAAATCTTCAGGTCTGAGGCTTCCATCTGCCAGCCGTGGGCCATGACTTCCTCTCCAGGGGTCAGCAAACTTTATCTGTAAAGGGCAAGTAAATATTTTAGGCTTTGCAGGCCATATGGTCTCGAGGCTGTTCAATTCTGCTGTTGTAGCTTGAAAGAAGCGCTCAACGATATGTAAATGAATGACTATGGCTGTTACCCAATAAAACTCAATTTAAAATACAGGTGAAGCTGGGTGCAGTGGCTCTGGCCTGTAACCCCAGCACTTTGGGAGGCCAAGGTAGGTGGATCATCTGAGGTCAGGAGTTTGAGACTAGCCTGGCCAACATGGCAAAACCCTACCTCTACTAAAAATACAAAAATTAAGCTGGGCACGGTAGCAGGCATCTGTAATCCCAGCACTTTGGGAGGCTGAGGTGGGTGGATCACCTGATGTCAGGAGTGTGAGACCAGCCTGGCCAACATGGTAAGACCCCATCTCCACTAAATATACAGAATTTGCTGGGCATGATGGTGCATGCCTGTAATCCCAGCTACTCAGGAGGCAAGGCTAGAGAATCTCTTGAACCCGGAGAGCAGAGGTTGCAGTGAGGTGAGATTGCACCACTGCATTGTAGCCTGGGTGACAAGAGTAAAACTCCACCTCAAAAAAAAAAAAATTAGGCGGGTGTGGTGGCACACGCCTGTAATCCCAGCTACTGCGGAGGCTAAAGTGGGAGGATTGCTTGAACCCGGGATCGAGGTTGCAGTGAGCTATGACAGTGCCACTGGGTAACAGAGCAAGATTCTGTCTAAAAAAAACAACCCTCAGGTGTTACCCAGATCTAGCGAATCAGAAACTCTGGAGATGGGGCCAATAGTGTGGGTTTTCGAAGCCTTCTAGGTGATTCTTCTGCAAGCTCACGTTGGAAAACCCTGCTCTCAGTCTGGCGCCAAACCTGTCCACTCCAGAGAGTTGTTGGTGGTTAGCCACACCCCCGGACAGGCCTCTTCCCCTTCCTCCCTCACAAATTTAAGTATACCCTTAGTACTTAATTCACTCTTATGTACCTAGAGATTTGCTCTCTGTTTTATGTTTCCATATTTTGTTTCCCAGTTAGATTGAAACCCCTTGAAGCTAGAGTCTATGTGTGACTTCTTCCATCTCTACCCCACTACTGATCCATTTTAAGCATTCAATAAAGGCAAGGAAGGCCTTCACCTTTATTAACTTTTTTGAAAATTCTGTGCTTATTTTCAGAATTTTCAGCCCACAATTCATTTTCCAAAAATATACATTAGGTGCCTATTCTGTGCCAGGCTCTGTTTTAAGGCACAAGTCCTGGCCTTCATGGAACGTACATTCCAGTGGAGGAGACATAATAAGCACATAAATTATCAATAAACGCTATGAAGAAAAACAAAGCAAGATAATACAATGGCGACTGGTGGGGTGACAGATTTTAAAGAGCCTGGTCAGAGCAAGGCCAAGAAGAGACCACTGCATGTTTAGGCTCTAAAAGAGAACACGCAGGCCTTTTATGTACTCCTCTTTACAGCTCGAGCGTAACCATGCTCGTTTCAGTGTTAGGCAGGATAGAATGCCCCGTGCTGCAGGAACAACAAAAGCTCAGTGCTGTGCACAGTAAGCGCTCACGACTCTCTCACTAATCACTAAGTCTAATGCAGGCTGCTGGGGGCTTCCCTCCACATGTTGGCTCAGAATTCCAGGTTCTGCTGCCATCCCAACACTAGGTCGCCTATACACAGAGAAATGTAGGGGGATGACAGCTCTCCCTTTTAGCGAGTCACTTTTTCATTCACAAGAAACCTCCAGGTGTAGCTGAGCATGGTATCTCATGCCTGTAATCCCAGCACTTTGGGAGGCTGAGGCAGGCAGATCATCTGAGGTCAGGAGTTCGAGACCAGCCTGGCCAACATGGTGAAACCCCGCCTCTACTAAAAAAAATACAACAATTAGCCGGGCGTGGTGGTGGGTGCCTATAATCTCACTTACTCAGGAGGCTGAGGCAGGAGAATTGTTTGAACCTGGGAGGCAGAGGTTGCAGTGAGCCAATATCGCATTGCTGCACTCCAGCCTGGGCGACAGAGCGAGACTCTGTCTTTAAAAAAAAAAAAAAAAAAGAAAGAAAAGAAAAAGAAATCTCCAGGTGTGTTTTGCCTCAGCCAGTCCCAGGGTCCAGTGTGTAACATCTCTGACCCTCTCAGAAGCACACACGGAGGTGGGGGGAATGATATTCGGAGAATAGTAGAAATTTCTTCAGTTCCAAAATCTGTATTACTTCCTTATAGGAAAGGGCTTATTTTTCATTGTTTTTCATCTGGCTATTACCATTTTGATAGCCTATCTTCAGGCTAGTTAAGCCAGGGGTGTCAGGGACAGGTAAGAAGAGAAAAAAGGTACATTTCTAGTAACAAGGCACAAATAGGCTTGTCGAGGAGCGAGACGCACACACAGGAGGAAGGCTCTCAGTGACGTGGAACGAGCCTGTCTTTGG
This sequence comes from Cacajao melanocephalus, assembly GCA_963573385.1. Lineage (NCBI taxonomy): Eukaryota > Metazoa > Chordata > Mammalia > Primates > Pitheciidae > Cacajao > Cacajao melanocephalus. Next base: position 19,395 of record CAUYLG010049749.1, read on the forward strand.
TGGTCAGTAAGGCAGAAAGCCAGGTGGGCTGGGGCCCCACCTCTTCCTGGGTTCCCAGGCTGAGGCTCCTGAAGGCTTCAGGAGCACAGCGGCACCTTGTCGACCCACAGCACCCTGCACGCTTGGCCCGGTCCCTTCATGCTGCCACTTAATGCACAATTGAATCTTCCTCCTGAGGAAGTCCGTGGCTGCTGGAACATGCAACGACATTCAATATGATGATGAACAAAAAGTGTCTGCAATTAGACATACCTCCGCAGCACTGGTGTTCACTGTCTCTTAAAGGAGCTTATTTGGAAAAAAGAAACAAAGAAGGGCTGGTGACATTGTTCCAAGCTCTGCATGTGGGAACACTTGGGCTTTTTACACAGTAGGAAAACGTTTCATTTGTTCCCTGCCTATACAGCCCGAGCTCCTGTCTGTGTGTTTCTTTCTACTTTTCAGCAAGAGCTGCCAATAGGCAAAGGAACAGCAACCCTCCCTGTGAATCAGGGCCATTCACGGTCAGAGTCACCAAACCTGTATTTCAGGGGACATCTTTCCAGCTCCCAGTCTCCCAGCTTGGCCGGCTGCCCTGAAAAGGGACTGGGACTTGGCTCTTGGAAAGACGTGGATCTCTTTCAGGCTGAGTGAAACCCATTAAGAGTCTCCCCTGGTTTCTAATACCAGGGCTGGCTACCTGAGTTCATCGTTTATTAGTGTTGGAAAAGGTTCCTGCTGCTCTCCCACCTGGCCCATCTCCCCGGGGGTTAAGAAGGGGAAAAGTCGCTGATGTCATAACCCAGCTTGGTTTTGCTGCCGGTGGCAAGGGGGTGGGAGGAAGCCAGCAGGCAGCTTTCCCCGGGGCAGCAGTGACAGCGGCAGTGGCGGCAGCAGCAGGAGGCCAAGGCAGGCCAACCGTGCAAAATAGGCTGCGAGCCTTCACAACAAAAAAGCCACCCTACAACATACCCCTAGGGTGCTGGGGGCCTCTTTATGCCTTTGTCTATCTGTGTATGTGTGTCTCTCTCTGTCTCTCCATCCCTCTGTGTATCCTTCTGTCTCCCTCTCGTTTCTCTGTGTCTGTTTCTCTCTCTGTCTCTGTCTGTCTGTCTTTCTCTTACTAAGGAACAGCTCCTGCCACTTTATAGCTAACAAGACTAATTATTATTCTGCTTGAAATGCAGAATATGCCTGGGATTGGGGTATCCAGCACCATCACCTCTTCAGGCTTCATGCACTGTGCTCACAAGTGCCCCTCCGCAGGCCTGTGCTGGGCTGGACGAGCCCTCTCTCCCTCCCTCCCTGGGCCCAGGCAGCCAGCGTGCCCTCCCTGCAGAAGCCTGTCTCCCTTCCCTTCTCCCTGCATGCTCCCTACGGACCTCTTCCTGCAGCCAGGGAGCATCTGGGGCAAATGCAAACAGTTCTTTGGTCTGCTTATTTGCTTTTCATAGTGCAAAGGTGGAGGAAGAGTGTGGTTAGTGCACCCACCATGGCTGCGAGGGACGAAGTCAGTTCTGGGTATGGGGAGCGCCAGAACTTGCCAGCCCTGCAGGATGGCCCCGAGCCCAGCTCCTGTCAGTCTCCATCTAGAAACCAGACAGAAAGCATTTTTGTAAATGTTAACCAAAAAGGTCCCCCCTGTGATGGCTGCACTATAAATTAAAGTAGAAATGTGGGGTGGGGGAAGGGCACATGTCTCTTTGGGGCCAAGACAATGAGGGGTGGGGGGTGCTCCTTCAACTCTCAGGTGGGGGATAGAACTCCCCACTAGCCTGCACTGGGGAAGAGTTTTTAGGGCCTGGAGTCACCCAGAACCCATCTCTGCCCAGGGGCGCTGTGTAAGATTCACCATTAATCCAACGCATCTGGGAAGCAATTCTCCTGCCAAAGGTAAGATGAAGCCCAAGTGATTTGCATTGAGGGCTGGCTGGGGGACTGGGGGGAACCAGGCCTGGAAGGCTGGGCACACAGCAGCATCCTAACCAGCAAGAGGGGATGCAGCCTCCGCGACAGACTCCTGCAGTCCATCCCGCTGCCAGGCGGATTACCTAAGCACAGTGCACTGAGGTATGGCAGGGAATGCAGAAAATCATTTTGCTTTACACAATGGAGGCTGTGTTATTTAAGTTGAAAATACAACAGGGGAGGAAGGTAAGCATGATCAGCTTCATAAGAGACAAGTAGGCAAGGGAGCTCTCCCCAGATTCCACCCTTTTGTGAAATCGCTGAGGTTTCCAGAGTGTAGTTCTTCCTCCCTCCTGCAGCCTCCCGCCTTCTTCCTCACTCACCCCTCTCCCTCTCTGCCTTTCTCTGTGTCTGTGCCTCTATAACCATAAAAATCATCAACACAGGCATTGCTGGGAGCAAGGCACTGTTCCAAGTGCTTTTCAGATCATGTAACCCCCAAAACTCTGTGAGGAAGGTTCTGCCTGCTTCTCTACATCACATTCTTTTCTCTCCTGCTGCCTCTGCCTGTCTCATACACACACTCACCCCCCAACACACACACATCCCTTAGGCCTTTCTGTATCACCTCCACACACAGACTCACACTCACACACATACACACAGTCTAGTCCACACCGATAAGAAGCCGTCCACCTGCACAGGGAGGGACAGCCTCAGAGCCTGAAGAATGTCAGCCTTTGCACTCCTGCACTCAGGAGTTCTCCTGAGCTACCTGGGGCTGCAGCTGCTCTGAAGGCCTCAGTACTCAGATCTCCCTGTACTTGGTTGAAGATCGTGAACAGGAAAGCAAGCTCTACCTGCCAGGCTGTATCCCCCACTGGCTCTACCTGCCAGGCTGCCCAGCCTAGCAGAGCCAAGGCTGGGTCTGCCCTCTCTTCTGTCCTTGGCACTGCTCTGACCTCTGAGGGGAGGCAGAGGCAGCCAGAGGTGAGAGGGAAAACAAAGAAGACTCCGGGCTCCCGGCAGCAGCACCGACAGAGGACAGGAGAGCCGCCATCCTGGTCCCAGCCACAGCCTTCGCTGCAGCTGGACAGCAGGCAGGACATTTAGCCTCCATGGGTTTTCATTTCTCTCACAGGGAGATGGACTATCCCCATGTTTATTTTAGGAACAGAGTCTCCTTTCCAAAAAAATCAGAGAAGCCCAATGTGTAAAAACACAAAGCAGGGGCAGGCTCTGTCGAGCCCAGCCCACCCCTCCTCCTGGAGCAGCCCTTTCCAGACTTGCTCACTGCATAAACCCTACTGGGGCAGAGACTGCGCCATCCATGGCATCAGGGGGTGCAGTGCCAAGCACTGCTCCCTGTCCCCCAGGAACTTACTGCTGAGAGGAGGAAAGCAGGTGACCAATCAAGACAGTCCCCCTAACATAAGGGGCCACGTGCAAAGCATAATGGACCACCTCAAGGAAAAGGGAGCTAAAACTCTCCATCTACTTCTAGGAATGCCCCCAGAAGAACTGAAAGAGAGACTCGGAGAGATCCTTGCACCACCGTGTTCATAGCGGCCTTATCCACAACAGCCAAGGGCAGAAGCAACCCAGTTGTCCACCAACGGTAAAGGATAAACCAGGAAACTAAACGTGGCACATCCACACCGTGGAGCACTGTTCATCAGTGAAAAAGGAGGACATTCTGGCACATGCCACCACATGGATGAACCTGGAGAACATTATGCTTAAGCGAAATAAGCCACTCACAAAAAGACAAATGCTGTGTGATTCCACTTATGTGAAACACCTGGAGTAGTCCCATTTACAGAGACAGAAAGGACACAGTGGCTGCCGGCAGCTCAGGGAGGAAGGAATGGGGAGTTGGTGTTTTATGGGTACAGAGTTTTGGTTTGGTGTTATAAGAACATTCTGGAAATGGGTGATGACGACGGTTGCAATCAATATATTTAATGCTTCCAAATGGCACACTTAAACATGGCTAAGATGTTAAATTTATGTGTATTTTACCACAGTGAAAAATAATAATTAAAAAAACTGTTGAGTATGTGTCCGAAAAGTGGCCAGGGTTTGGCATGGCGTGAGGGGGAAAAGGACAAAGAACGCTGCGCAGACCGCAACGATGAGGCCCGAGGCCTGCCTCCACCCCACCCCTGTGAGGCCGAAGGCCTTTGCACATGGTCTTCTTTTCACCTATGCTTTTCCCCTCAGTATTTCCATGACTCAAATTCACTCAGCTCTTTCTTCAAATGTCACTCCTCAAAAAGCCCTCACTGACACCACCAACTACAATAAAGCATATACGTGCACACACACACACACACACACATTCTGCCCACCATGTGCCATAGCAGATTTCTGCACAGTACTAACCACCATCTCCTATGCTGGTATATATATCTTTATTTCTTTTCTGTTTCCCCAAGTAGAATATAAGCTTCAGGAGGACAGGGCCTCTGTTCTGCTCACTGTTCTCTCCCCTATGCTTGAAAGATTGTAGGTGCTGAAATGAATTTGAAGGATGATGAGTAAACAAGGAAATGAGGGTGTCTGCCCAGCTTGCCAGGGCTCCCCTTTGAAATTTGAGCCCAATGCCCCCACCTGGCCATATGCCCACCTACTGAGGCTTACCTTTATTTGCATTTTTCTCTCTCAGGAACCTTGCAGGGAGATGATGGCAGCTTTTGGGAATTTGATTCAGAATCACAACTATATAATATCTATGGTCATCTACCTTTTTAGCCTTACGGTTTAGATACCAGGAGAATGGCAGGGAGTGAATTAAGAGGGGAGATTCCATTTTAAAGAACATACATGACTCAGTTTTTAAAATAGTATCATACAGTTTTTGAGGTGAACAAGATCACAGAGTTAGGCTGAGTTTGAAGCATTGAGAGAATACCCAACCGCAAGTGGGTTGCAGAGCCCTGGCGACGAAGACGGGCCTGTGTTGTGCATTCGGTCTAGCCCTGCACATAACCAGGACACTGAGAAATGTATCTGCTATAGAGAAGCTGCTGGTGCCAGCAAGGACACAGGGAAGAGCTCCAGGAAGCCTGAGGCAAGCTCACCAGATTAGCCTCCGAGTCAGGCTCACCCTGAACCCTCATGGGCATGGCTGGCTCTCAGGGCCTGTGGTTCCTAGATACTAATGCTTATGAACTCGATGCTTAAAATTGCTCATGGACATCAGGAACTCCAGGGCCGGGCACGGTGGCTCAAGCCTGTAATCTTAGCAATTTGGGAGGCCGAGGCAAGTGGATCACCTGAGGTCAGGAGTTCGAGACCAGCCTAGCCAACATGGTGAAACCCCGTCTCTACTAAAAATACAAAACTTAGCTGGGTGCGGTGGCAGGCACCTGTAATCTCAGCTACTCGGGAGGCTGAGGCAGGAGAATCGCTTGAACCTGGGAGGCGGAGGTTGCAGTGAGCTAAGATCTTACCACTGTACTCCAGCCTGGGCAACAAAATGAGACCCTGTCCCCCAAAAAAACAAAAACAAAAATCCTCCAATCTCCCCGTCTCCCACTCCCAAATTAGGTTAAACCTATAACAAAGCCAACTCTGAGTCAGAGTTCTATGAAAAACTGAATACAGAATGGCAATTTCCTTTGCTATTTTTTTTCTTTTTTTAAAGACAGAGTCTCGCTCTGTTGCCCAGGCTGGAGTGCAGTGGCGCAATTTTGGTTCACTGCAGCCTCCACCTCCCAAGTTCAAGCAATTCTCCTGCCTCAGCCTCCCAAGTAGCTGAGACTACAAGAGCGTCCCACCACACTCAGATAATTTTTTGTATTTTTGGTAGAGATGGGGTTTTGCCATGTTGGCCAGGTGGGGCTTGAACTCCTGACCTCAAGTGATCTGCCTGTCTCGGCCTCCCAAAGTGCTGGGACTACAGCCATGAGCCACCTCACCTGGCCTCCTTTGCTTTTTCAGGGCAATAAAGTCAACTCCCACTAAATGCATCGTCACTGCAACATTACTGCATCCTCATTCATTGTGCCTTCAGATTCTACTTCCAGAATCACAGACTCTCCAACCTGGAAGGAAAGCTAAACGTCACTAGGCTTGTGCTTCCTAACCTGTGGGTTGCAATCATTTCACGGGCCGTGAAATCAACGCAGCAGACCATAATGAGAATTTCATTTGAAAATTAAAATACAGCAGAATTAAATAGAAAAGATCACAGAGCACTGCACGTAGAAGCATTGTTTCATGAAACTTCTTGTTCAGTTATATATAAATGTGATGTGTTTACTGCATTGCGATATGAAATGTTTCTTACTATAAGACCTGGTCAAAAAAATGTTGAAGGCTACTCCTCTGATCCATTTTCCATATAGGTCTCAATACTCCTATATCCAGCTGATTAATCATTCCATAATCCGTGAGCTTATTCAGTGTCTATGGTGTGGAAGGCACTGAGCTGGATCCTGGGGATCAGGGCGTTAGGGGGCACACCCCAACTGGTAGTAGGAGGACAGTTTAATAAAGGAGCTATCCATTCAGTGTGGGCAGAGCATAGGGAACCCCAAGGAGATAGAGCAGACTTTCAGGACCATGAATAGCAGAACAAGGTGGGCAGGGCTGAGGGAGGGGAGCTGCTTCCAGAACCAGAAGCTATGTGGGGAGGACTTCCTGACAGAGGGGCTGTAGCCTTCAGTCAGGAGGCCACGAGCTCACAGCAACCCTGTAGGGAAGCAGCCAGAGAGACCAAGAACTCTGCTCTCATCTCCTGCTGATAATGAGCCGCATTGGTCAAATACCCCCAGAAGCCAGAGGACACAGGATCTCAGGGTGCCGTCCATATGGGAGAGCAGTGGGGAGAGGGTGCAGGGTGGATATGGATGGCAGACAGAAGGTGACCCCTACAGACAAAATCGCTGCCTGCTGAGAACTTGTATTGGATGGATGAGAAGGCACATCATCAAAAAAAAAAAAAAAAAAAACCACAGTGGTGCTGTAACTCATGCTGGAAGACAGATATTCCTGAGGACTTCCAGAAGTCCCTTGCATCTTTTGCAAGTTTTGGGTAAACTAGCTTAAAACTCACTGTTTCCCCCTTCTCCTTTCCCTCCCTGCTTTCGGTAAACTCCCACTTCAGGTCTCATCATCTCAAATTGTTTCTCCACCAGCCTCCTTTGTTCCTCTTAGATCACCATTTTTGCAATCCCAGTGAACAAGCCCTGGGCCAAGCTGTGTCCACCACGTCACGTGGCTCGTTCTTTCTGAAGATCCAGGGGGATCCTGACATGAAGATCTTAGGATGGGAAAGCTGTGTACTGTCAGCAGATCCTCTCATTCTACTGACATTTCCCAAGCACCTACTCTGTGTCAAGCACACTGGGAGGGACGGAGTGCAGACTAGAGAGAAGGCAGGCCCACATTTACAAGCAGGCAAGGGGAGCCCACTAGGCAGCCTCCGGAGCAGAGCTGGCGGCTGACCCAGGGCAGAGAAGAGTCCTGGAGGAAGAGGTTGGTGAGCCGAGCTAGGAATGAAGAATGAGACAGCACGCACACAGCTGGCCCCAGAAAGGGAGAAATTTGGTTTCTTCGTGCTGTGGAACTGAAGAGCTGGCAAGAGGAGAGGAGGGTGTGAGACCCAGGAAGGGGCTAGGATTTTATCTAAGAGCCACAGGAAGCCATTGAAAAATTTTAAGTCAGAAGCGACAGCATCAGGCAGATGATCTTTCCTTCTTTCTTTGATAGCTTGGAAGCAGGAACTGAGTTTGCAGCCAACTGCTTGCAACTCTTGGGGGCCATCACTGTGCAGTTTGAAGATTCATTCACCCTGCCTTCATCTTCTTATAACCTGACCACTCAGTTCTCATTTATTAACTCTCGTGGTCCTGAATGCATCTCCGCAAGCCCCGTCAAATACTAATAAATAAAACACATTAGCAAGTTTACTTTCATAACAGCCATTGAGTTAAACATTTATATCCCATCTTCCGGGAAAGGAAATTGAAGCCCAGAGAACTTCAGTGACTTGCCCACAGCCTTAGAATTTTTTCATTCATTTCTGGGACTTGTTCAGTATCTCACTTCCTCCACTGACTGGAAACACAAGGGCAACGACTGTGTCTGCCGTGGTCCTGGGAGTGTGTGTGCCTCCAGCACAGAGGCTCCCAGGCCGGGGTCCCAACCGTCTGAGTGACCCACCGACCCTCCCTTCTGGTAACACTGGGAACCAGCCAGGGTCAGTGTTAGCGTCAGAGCCTGGGCTGCCCGACTCCTAGACTTGAGCGCCGTCCACTCCACTGTCTCCTCCCGCCTGCCCTCTATATTCATGCTTTTAAAGATGACCCAGCATTTAATTTTCAAGTATATCTAGTAACTAAAACCAGGCTCACATTTGGTTGCCTTTAAAGCTAGATCCGGCTGGGTGTGATGGCTCACGCCTATAATCCCAGCACGTTGAGAAACTGAGGCAGGCGAATCACCTGAGGTCAGGAGTTTGAGATCAGCCTGGCCAACATAGTGAAACCCTGTCTCTACTAAAAGTACAAAAATTAGCTGGGCATGGTGGTGCATGCCTGTAATCCGAGCTACTCTGGAGGCTGAGACAGGAGAAGTACTTGAGTCCAGGAGGCGGAGGTTGCAGTGAGCCGAGATCGTGCCATTGCATTCCAGCCTGGGCAACAGAGCAAGATTCCGTCAAAGAAGAAGAAAGGGAGGAGAAGGAGGAGGAGGAGACCTAGACCCAGAGCTGAAAGGAGCCCAAGCAACGATTCTAAACCAACTGACTCATTTTGCGGTGAATAAACTCAGCCTTGGAGAGTGCAGCAACTTCCCAGGGTCACACAGCTCCTTACCAGCGAGGTGTGGACTCAGCAGGGTCCCCAGGTGCCTCTAAGTGTCCTGTACGGTGTGTAGTGCATTGATTTGTATATTCAGAAATATAACAATTAAATGTTTAATTCAGATTGCTCATAAAACTCAGTTTTTTATATACTTAGAAATAGGTCTGGTGAGAATTTATTTTAAAGAGATTTTAAACCACAGCCCCTCTGTATCATTTTGCCTCAGATACTCAGAAGCTGAGTGAGAAAACATTCCTCCCCACCAGGCTTGCCGCTGTCCTGGGGTTCTGGGGCCCCTCTCCGCTCACTCACAACTCTCTCCCTGGGCGGTCACATCCACCCAAGGTTTCAGCCGCCGCTTACAACCTGCAGAGTCCCAAACAGTCATATTAATAACGAACACGCACGGAGCACATCTCATTCAGTCCTCACCAACCTAATGTGCTCCACACTACAGAAGAGGAAGCCGGGCACAGAGAGGGGAAAGGAATGGCCCACAGTTGCAGGCAGTGCACTAGGATGCCCCCAGCTGTGTGGCTCTGCGGCAGAGCCCCCTCGCCAGAACCATGTTATCTGTAAAGCTCAGAGGCAGCCTAGGCTCCTCCCCACCCCAGCTCCAAATCCCAACAACCAACGGCCTGCTGGTTTCTCCACAGGGCTGCCCCATAACCAACTCAAAACTGAACTCAGCTTCGTGACCTGGAACACGCCGGCTGCCCGCACAGCACCAGTTGTTGCTGGCCCTCGCTTCCTTTCCTAACCCACCACATTCCATCCATCCTTTTATTCCTAAACAGTTCTCAGACCTGCTCCCTCCTGCCAGTGCACCTGGCTACAGCTACCCAAGTGGCCTCTGCACTGCAGTGTCACCTATGGCCCCTTCCCCTCCCCTGGCCCCCAACCCACACTGCCCCATGAATGTCCACACAGGATTCCTAAAGGGGAGTCTGGGGACAGGCCCGCCTGCCTGCCTCAGCTCCCTTGGTAGCCCCGGGGCCTGCCGCCTGCCACGTTGCCAGCCTCTTCTACGGTGAGCAGCCTCGGCTTTGGCTGCAAGACCCAGTTCTTACACCTCCCTTCCTTCCACTTGGTATCCCATCCCTCCCCACGTCTGCAGCAGAACTGGTCACTCCCTCCTTAGCTCCAGTGGGCTGCCCCTTAAACTCACACTCACCCAGCACTTTTTCTAGATGGCAATTGCTGACTTGCCTTTCTCTGTTCCCAGGCAGTAGGAACTATGTTATGACGTCCAGAGCTATATAGAATTTAGAGTAGTTCCATAGAGATCTCATCACATACAGGTGCATGGGTGGAGTGAAGGAAAGAATGACAGAGGCATTGTGATGCTTAATTTGATGGATCAACTTGACTGGGCTAAGGGATGTCCAGATGGATGGTAAAGCATGATTTCCGGGAGTGTCTATGAGGGCTTCTGGAAACCATAACATTTGAATCGGTGCACCGAATAAAGCAGGTGGCCCTGCCCAGTGTCAGCGGACCTCATCCAATCCACTGAGGGCCTGAGGAGAACAAAGATAGAGGAAGGCAGAGTTTACTCTCTCTGCTTGAGCTGATTTAACCATCTTCTCCTGATTTTGGATGTCAGAGCACCAGGTTTTCAGGCCTTCAGACTCGTACTGAATTGTACCACCAGCCTCTGTGGTCTTCCATCTTGCAGAAAGCACATCGTGGGACTTCTCAGCTCTGTAATCACATGAGCCAACTCCCAAAATACATCCCCTCTTACATTCCCCTTTTACATATCCACATCTATATCTACATCTTTATCTATCCCATTGGTTCTGTTTCTCTGGAGAACCCTGACTAGCACAGGCATAAAACCTGACCCATCAGCTCTGCACACACCCGGCTGGCTCATTTTTGCAGGGCTCTCAGCCCCCCGCCGCATGGGCTTCTCGTTGCTGTGCCTGTGACAACCACTCCTGACCAACTCCTCCCTCATCAAAGCCCAGCTCCCGTCTGCCTCCAGCATCACCCGAGGGGGGCCTCCATGGAGCCCAAGACATTGGTCCCTCCCCTCATCCTCACCTGAAGGACCTCCCTCAGCCACACTGGGAAGAGTGATTGGAATCTGCCTGTTGATGGTGGGGCAGAGAGACCCAGCAGTCCTGGAGGGAACCACAAATGGTTTGCTCTGTCTAATGAAGACAGTCACTGGAGATTGGGGGTAGTGAAGGCACAGAGGTACTACGCTAAATATTATTTACAACTGAGATGTAATCATTTTCTCAAAGGAAAGGTTTGTAAGGCTGAAGCAGAGCATCAGAAATTTCAGACACATAAAGTTAGCAAATTCCAGAATTTTAGCAAGATGAGCCTGTGTTCCCTGCTGGAGTCACCTGGGTCCTCCTGCTGCCACCCCTGCTTCCTTCAGGTGAGAAGGAGGAAGTGAGAACTCTGGAGTTTGGAGGGGCCCAATAAACCCAGTGGTCCCTAAGCCCCAGGAGACACTCACCACTCTCATCTCCATGTCCCAGTGCAGATGGAAGCCCAAAAGGCTTGCTTGTTTATAACAGCAGTAAGTGAGACAGCTGAAGTGCAGTAAGCGGGAGCTGGGAGAGCAGTAAGCGGAGGAGCAGTAAGTGGGAGACCTGCTTCACCACCAAGCTTGCCGCCCTTATTTAGTAGGAGGAGGAGACTTGAGAGGGGAGACACCAGGCCAACTCCCATCCAAACCTTTCCAAGTTATCTCATTGAGGATCAAGGATCGTGCCACTCCAGCCCAGGCAACAGAGGGAGAGTCTGTCTCAAAAAACAAACAAACAACAACAAAAAAGCCAAAAACCAGATTGTCACACTGTTAGGAGATAGAAGATAGACTGGAATTGAGCTCTAATTTTGTGAAGAAATGATTTTTCGGAGCAAATACACTGGTCCTTTTTTCAGACATAAATTTAGCATTCATGTTCTCAAAAATAAATACATCTAGCTGAGCTACCTAATACATGCGCCCTGTAAGAACTCTAGAAAACCTAGAAGAGCACATGGAGAAAAATAATACCCATCAGGAATCCCACAGGCAAAGATGATCACTGCTAACACTTCATGTGTTTCTAGCTTTTTCGATGTATATTTGTTTTAGCTTTCCGAATTGCCGTTGTCCTGTAATTTTCCTGAATCTTGGTAGCATTTGGTTTTGCACTTTTTGTAATATGTTGCAAATGGTTTCTTCTCTTTTTCTTCTTTTCCTTGGTTTGTGTTTTATTTATTCTATTTTTATTATTATTTAAAACACCGATAAACATTTTGTATACATATCTTTATGAAAAATAGTTTTCTTAAGAAAAAATTTTAGTGGCAGGATTACTAGACCAAAGTATATGCACAGATTTAAGGTTTGGGGTACATGTTGCCAAACTATCCTGCAGAAATGTTAAGCCAAATGCAGAAATGCTGTGTGTTTCCACACACTCCATCAGCCCCAGGTTTTATTGTTCTTTTCTCCTCATCTCTAATTTGATGCACAGCCCAGAAAACAAATGAGCAAAAAAAAAATGCTTCAGCCGACTGCTGGTAACACAAGGTATTTATACAAGGGTTTCATTGAGTTCTTGTTAGCTGAGGTAAGAGGAGAGAGTTCAGAGTCGAGGCCTGCTTAAAAGCCACCAAGTCAGGAGCCTACTCAACCCATTAGAGCGTCTGAGCCCAGTCGTTTTTCTGGAGACAAATCCTGCAGGGTCTTAGGCAAAGCAAATGAGCTGTCTCTACCATTTCCTTCTGCAACCAAGGAACCAAAATTATTCGAAACCCAGCAACTTGGTTTCCCCACCCGACCTTCCTGCAATGATTTCAGTCGCCGGCTCAGAAGGGCCTGGTCTCAGGTATGGCTCTTCCTCAGCGACCAAGGCCTTTGCAATAACAGCAGGTGAGGATGCTGAGGAAGTTCATAACCAGGAATGGAATTCAGTGGCTGGATAAATTTGGATGGGGAAAAAAAGGCATCTTTGTTGCACTAATCTTTAATTGTCACTTAGACGATAAATGCAGCAGGCAACAGATCATATTAGTGTTAGCAGTTTTGTGACTTTGTCAACAGAAGAAAATCATAGATATTTTTAGACCTATTACAGTTGTTGCAGAGATTTTTAAATGTCATTAAGCTCATCATGGCTTTCAAATTGCAGTAATTAATGAGACCTGAGAGTAGATCTTGTTATAATGTGTTAATGAACAAGTATATCTATGTATTTCTTAAAATATTAAGATAACTGTATTTTCATATAAATGTTTTCTTTGTGATCCCATATATTAATATTTTAACGTTTAAAACTTTATTCTAAGGGGTTCTATAGGTTTCACCAGACACCAAAGGTGTTTGTGACACAAACAAAACATTAAGAACCTCAGAGAAAGAAGCTAAATGTTGGGCCCTGTGGTAAACCAAACCTTCTGTTTTCTCGGAGTTACAAAAGATTTCCCTGATAATGGAAAGATAGAGATATTTTTGCATATCCCTTTTCCATTCATTCATTCATTCAATTAACACTTATTTAGCATCAGCAAAGTGCTAGGACTGAGCAAAGTGGCTTATGTCTGTAATTTCAGTACTTTCAGGAGGCCAAGGCAGGAGTATCACTTGAGCTCAGGAGTTTGAGACCAGCCTGGGCAACATAGGGAGACCCTTGTCTCTACAAAAAAAAAAAAAAAAATCAAAAAATTAGCCAAGTATGGTGGTGCATGCCTGCATGCCCAGCTACTCAGCATCGATTGAGCCCAGAAGGTTGAGGCTGCAGTAAGCCAAGATTGCACCACTGCACTCCAGCCTGGGTGACAGGGTGAGACTGTCTCTCAAACAAACAAACAAACAAAAAAATTCTTTTAAAATGCTAGACAAAGAGGAAAAACAATAAGCAGACGCCCTCCTGAGAGAATCACTGACTCTGGCAGGTTAGAGAATGAGGGCTGGGCCCACCAGCAGAGCCACAGCTGGAGGAAACGCAGATTTCAGCTGCTCATTGCTTTGAAATCTGTGGATGCTCCCTCCCTAAGGAAGAAATTCCATCAGAATAATTAACAACGTCCCCAATAGAGAGCTTTTGCCACTCTGTGACTCCCAGTCCTCTCTGTCTGTCAAAGTCCTCCGCGGCCCTCAAGATCCCACCTCAGATGCCCCTTCCCAGCTGGAGTGAATCATTCCTCCCTCAGCACGCTCCCTCCTAGATGTTAGCACTGTCACTTTTCATTTGCGTTATTTATGAATCTGACTCGCCTGGGATCCAGAGCCCTCCATGCTGTTGTGTGGTGGCTGCCCCGGTCCTGGAGCCCAGCAGGCCTGTTCCGAGCTCTGCCTCCCCCACTTCCAGGCTGAATAACTTGGGCAGCTGACTCCCCTCTCCACTGACCAATAGGCATCTGCCAGGTACACCAATGGCAAAGCTGTGCCACCTGCTGCACCCGGAGCTCTCTGGGAGTTGTCTCCTACATTCCCCAACCAATCCAAACATGATGTCCAAGAAGCACTCACCCGCTTGCCCACTCAATGGAGGGCCATTTACCTTCTCAAACTGCTCAGACACAATCCCCCTAGCCCACCCGCCAGGCCTGGCATCCCCACTCTCTCTGCTGAGATGGCCTCTTCCACTCAGTCCCCTGCATCTTTCCACGCTCAGTTCAACTGGCTTGTTTTTGTTTTTGAGACAGGGTCTCACTTTGTCCCCCAGGCTGAAGTGCAGTGGCACGTTCTCAGCTCACAGCAACCACCGTCTCCCAGGTTCAAGAGATCCTCCCACCTCAGCTCCCCAGTAGCTGGGACTACAGGCATGCACCAGCACGCTTGGCTAATTTTTGCATTTTTAGTAGAGACAAGGATTCACCATGTTTGCCAGGCTGGACTCAAACTCCTGACCTCAAGTGATCCGCCCGCCTCAGCCTCCCAAAGTGCTGGGATTACAGGCGTGAGCCACCACACTGGCCCAAGTGGCTTCTTTTTAGAAGCTTTTCCTGGTACTCATCTTCTAGCACCTCGGGCAGAAATGACCATTTCCTCCTCCACATCCCACTGCGTGCTACACATTTGATGTCCCCTCCCTGGCTAGAAGTTCCTTCAAGGCGGATACCAGGTCATATTTGTATTCATGTTTGTGGCTCCAGTGGCTAAAAGGCTATACTTACTTGCTGAATGAAGAAGTGAGTGGAGGATTGCACTCATGAATGAACGAATGCCCCTCCTCTCTTCTTCCTCTCATGGACTCTTTTCTCTTTCTTTTACAGTCACTTGTGGTTTCATTACTGGCTTGGCCATTAACTCTGTGATATGGATAAGGGACTTTATGCCCCCGGGGTTCAGTGTTTCTGTAGCAGAAGGGAGTGGGTAGAAGTTGAAGTGGTTTAGAGACTGCTCTTTTGCTCCTGGGTAATGTGATTCTGTTGTGTAATGGTGTGAGTGTCGGCATCTGCTGGGATGGAAGAGTCTCCCAAGGCCACGATCTCTGCCCCAGGTACCCACCCAAGACCAAGGTCCTAACCCTCATATCTAGCTGGCCACTTAGTCTAGCTTTCACGTTTTTCAGTCCCACCCTGCCTTCCCTTAGACCATGGCTGGGCTTCAGGCCCCCATTCTCTCTCTGCAAACTACCTTGGTCAGCAACTCAGTGATCTCTCGTCTCATCCAAGTCCGTTCTGCCTTCTGTACAGCACAGACTGCCACCCCCGGAGCCTGGTCTCTGGGTCACCTTATTTGGGGGCAAAAGCTTCTGCAGAGACTGCAAAGATTCTTCAAGGTCTGAATTTCCTGTTGGAATGAAAATTCCTTGACTTCAACACTTCTTTCCCAAAATCTTGGGTGTGATTCTAGCTTGATTGCTTTTCTCAAACTCCCTTTGCCATCTGAACTTTCTGGGCAGTTCCCTACTTCCTTGTTCACAGAGGACAAATTTGGTTGGGAGGAGGGATGCTAAGTTTCCAACACCTGCAGACTGATTTATCTTTGCACTGACCTTCGCTCTCTTCCCTTTCTCTGAGAAGACCTGATTCCCCTTCCGTGTGTGGTTCCAATTTCCTCTCGCCTCCTCGGGGACTGTCAGCCTGTAGCTCTGTGATTGATAGGCTTGTGCCAGTGTCTCCTCTCTTCCTATGTTTCTCCTTGATCCTCCATCTAGTTGTTTCTCAATTTCTTTTCTCTGTCTTGTAGCTGAGTTCCTTAAAATGCCGATTTCCACTGGCTCCCCCTCACCTCCTACTCATTGCTCAGGCTTCTAAAATTAGCTTCCGCTCCAGCCCATGGAAGCTCCTCACATCCTGCCCCTCACTAACCTGCATGGACACTTTCGTGTTTCAAGTCGTCCTGTCCTGGTATCTCTCCAGCGCGTGATGGCTCGCCCCTCCCCTTCTTCCCGGACCTCCCAGGCTTTCAAGGCCCCCTCCCTCGCCTCTGGCTAGTCTTCCCAGTCTTTTCTGGGGGCTCAGCTTTCAGCCAGACCTTCCTGGGCTTCCATCCTGGGCCCTCTGCTGCTGGGCTACCCTTGTTCTGAGCAGCTCCTCCGCACCTGTGTGGACATGGCTGTCCGTCACCCTCTGCAGCTGTGTCAGTCAAGCCCAGCGGACCGCAATAACCAGCCCTGAGTTTCTGTGGCTCAACACATTTCAACTTCGTTTTTCATTCACTTCAGCATTCATCATGAGTTGGAGGGAGTAAGGGAAGGAGGCGGCCCCCTCCAGAGTCACTGAGAGAGCCAGCTCCTTCAGTCCTGTGGCACTGTCCTCCCGCACATCCTCTGAGTCCTCCCAGGCAGCTGGTGGATGCAGGAGAGAATGTGGGAAGTTTCCCCAGCGCCACGCCTGCAGTAGCACAGATCTGTTCTGCTCACATCCCGCGGGCAACATGGCTGTACATAGCTGCCAGGGAGGTTGGAGATTGTAGTGTTGCTGTGCTCTGGAAGAAGAGAAAGGCACGGAAGGGATGCTGGTCAGTGTCAGAGCCCCTGCTGACCTAACCCAGATCTGTCTCCTAGCCCCAGAGCCTTAGGAGAGATCTCCACTTACGTGTCTTACAGGCTCCTCAGTCTACATAGTCAGACTTATTGCTCCTTTATCTTCCTGTCCTGGCAGTGGCACTATTACCCACCCAATTACCTGAGCCAGAAACTGGAGAAGGGCCCCGCGCTCCTACCCCGACCCCACCCTGACAAGGCTCTCTGTCCTAGTGAGTCTCCGGCTCACCCCTTCCTTGCCCTCACCCCACCGCTGGATTCAGGCCCTCAGTTAGTTCGCCTCTGACCTATTTCAGTAGCTCAATAGGTTGCTCTGCATACAGTCTCACCGTCTTTAATTCTTCCTGAAACAGAGTACTCGTCCCCTACAACTCAGTAGCATGACTGCACGGCCCTGAGCCCTCCCTCTCCCCACTCCTACCTCGCTGGCCCTGTCTTTCCAGCCTACGGGTCCCAATCACAGGAAATCAGCTGTATTTTCCACTCCTTTCTGCATGTTCACAAGAAGATAGATGTCTCCGACACTCCTCTCCTCTTCCTGTTAGCTGTCTGCATTTTATCGTAGAAGGAGCCACTCAATTATCACTTGCTGAGGGATTTCTAGACTTCCCCTGAAAGAGTTGAGCACTACCTCCATGTGGATTCCTGTGAGTCATTCACTGGATGGTCTCAACCATGAGGACCAGTTAACTGTGTCAGAAAACGTGTCCTTCATCTGTGGTAATCAGGTGGATGACAATGAATTCAACCGGAAACTCTGGAAGGGCAGCTCTATTCTTTCTTCATCTCATACCTAGATAATTATGCTTATAATTCCCATAAAACTACGGGAATTCAAAGTAGTATGCAACAATAATTATTCCTTCTAAAATCCAAAGCATGTAGCCATAATTATTTGTGTGTAAAAAATAAACAGAATCCCAATTTGTTGACAAGTAAACAGAGAAAAGATTTGTGTTCATTAGGGATCCTGCAGTTTGCAAGCCACGGCAAACCTAACTTAAACCAGTTCAAAGAAAATAGCCATGTGCCCGCAGATGCACAGCTCAGCCCAGCTTTCCTTCAGCTGCCTCTGTCTTCTGGATCCATATAATGGCTCCTGCAGGGCTCTCGAGCTTTCTGCTCACAACTGCAGCCCTTTCTTCCTTTCTTCTCCCTCCCTCCCGCCTTCCTTTCTCCCTTCTTTCCTTCTTCTTTCTGATAGGGTCTCACTCTGTTGCCCAGGCTGGAGTGTAGTGGCATGATGATAGCTCACTGCAGCCTCAACCTCCTGGGCTCAATCAATCCTCCTGCCTCAGCCTCCCAAGTAGCTGGACTACAGGCGTGTGCCACCACACTCGGCTAGTTTTTGTACTTTTTGTAGACGTGATGTTTTGTCACGTTCCCCAGGCTGGTCTCGAACTCCTGGACTGAAATGATCGGCCGCCTCGGCCTCCCAAAGTACTGGGATTACAGCCTTGAGACACCGCGCTCAGCACTTTCAAGTGTTTCATTTTCAAAGTGCCAATCCCGAGAGAGACAGAGAGAGAGAGAGAGAGAGAGAAAGAGAGAGAGAGAGAGAGAAACGCGGGACAAGACACTGGGAGGAGATTCTGAGTAACACCGGTAAAGTTCACTCTGACTGGACCAGTTCACTGTGACAGGGCTGTGGCCAGGTGAGTGGCATATGTCAGTCAGGGCCATTTCTGTAGCCACATGGGGTTTCCCAGAGGAAGGAAGGAGAATGCATGCTGGGCAGCCAATAGCAGATGGCATGATAATACTCTTCCCAAAACAAGTTAGTAATGAGACTAAAACTTCCTCTCTGCAGCTATGTCTTTTCTTCCCTCTGCTATCCCCTTCCCAGACAGTTTAATTTTCCCCTCTTTGTTCTCAGGACACGTCAGTGTATAATATTGAGGGAATGTTATATAGCCTTGTAATAATTCTTAATATATCTGTCTTGGCTACTAAACTGGGGTAGTACCTCAAAAGTGGAAGTAAAGTGTTTTCATTTTTGTACCTACGGCACCTAGGGACTCCCTAAGCTTGGCACGTTGTGGGTGCTTAATAACTATGGAGAATTTATGGACGAATAAATAGTAGCATTGTCTATAGAGACATTTAGTCCTCCAGCACTGGCTTTTCTGGGTCAAGTGGCCGTGATATCAGCATGGGAAACGTAGTTGTCTCATCTGTGCTGTGGCTCTGCCTGCAGCTGTGCTGGGCAGGGAGAGGGTGGCACGATTTGCCTTTGTGTGTGTGTGTGTGTGTGTGTGTGTGTGTGTGTGTGTATTCCCCTGGGGACCTTCTGACTCGATCTGCCCTTGGTGGTTTCTGGAAGGACACAGAATTCCACTGGATCCCACTAGCCAAGCAACTTGATAGGCTGGAAGGATTTGGCAGGATCTGGTCTGTTGCTGTTTTCTGAAGGAGATGGGATTCACATCCATCTTTGGGGCACACACTAAGGGATGGGCTGAGTGCTTGCTCTGGGGAAGCCGCAGACGCCAGACAGGCTCCACATGTCAGGAAGGAGCTGCCTGTCTTTGGGAAGCAGCTAAAATCGTGGCTAAGAGCATGCACCTTAATGTTGGGCAAACCTGGTTTATATCACACTTATCAGCTCTTTCAACTTGACTTGGCGAGTTACTTAATCTCTTTTCTGTAGTATGGGTTAATAATATCTTCTTCACAGGGTTGGCGTGAAAAACAAATGAGACACTGTCTTCAAAGTTCGTAACGCACAGTAAGTGCTCGACAACAAGTGATGATAGTAAATGGATTCCATTTTCCTTTCTCCAGAAGAGGATCGCAGGTCTTCATGCATCCATGAAGGATAATGCATAACTGCTCATTTCCAAGAGCTTGGATCTATAGGCAAAATAAAACCCAACAGATACTACAGCAAGATCTAATTGTTGTCTTCTTTAAGAAATCATACGAATTTCAAGAGCAGGATTAAAATGAATTAAACCACAACAACAACCTCAAATGCCTACCAGAGCCAGATACGTAGCCAGATGAGTGGGGCATGTCAGCCACTAACAGCACGGGGCCATCACAGGTGTTGGGGGGCCATGGCAGCCAGAGAACCAAGCTGGTTCTAAAGTGAGCAGCAGCTGTGACTCAGCACAGCTGATGACTGTCACAGAGGAATAGAGACTCAAAGCAAAAGAGATATCACTAATTTACATTATTTTTTAAAACCTGCACAAAAATCATATCTGAGTGGCAGCTCTGGTCAGTGGGCCTTATGCAGTCTGAGGATCCCAGATTGTGACCTCCAATCTCAGCTGACTCCTTGCCAATGGTGTTTCTCAAGCTGAGTTACACTTCACAAGTTCAGTAGGCCAATTTTCACTGCATAGAAGAATTTTTCTTAACTCTTTCATTCCTACCACATGGGAAGGTAATTGCTTTTTATAATGATGCCAAAAATTATTCTTCCCATGTACTATTTTACAGCTCCTTCGAAGTCAACCTCAAGATTACCTTTTTGACATATTCTGCTCATCTAACTCTATTTACTGCCCCTTGACTCTGACATGCTCAACTTGCATTATGTTAATCTGTGTTTATATTTCCTTATAATATTGTTTCAGGTTTTATGCATGTGTGTGTATAAACTCAAAAATTATGTCTAAAACATAATAGGAATTTGTTTCTTTCTTTCTTGTAACAGTCCTGATCCGTTCTAGATTGGGAGGTGGCCGAGAACTCTGCTCCACTCAGTCACTCAGGGGCCTAGGCTGATGAGGCTCTGCCATCTTCCAACACTTGGTTTTCAAAGTGGTTGTAGTTGTCCCCAGTCAGTTGGCTAGAGGGGAAAGAGCATAGAAGATTGCCCATGGGAAGTTTTTTTTTTTTTTTTTTTGAGACAGAGTCTCACTCTGTCGCCAGGCTGGAGTGCAGTGGTGCGATCTCAGCTCACTGCAACTTCTGTTTTCTGGTTTCAAGCAATTCTCCTGCCTCAGCCTCCTGAGTAGCTGGGACAACAGGCACGCACCACCACGCCTGGCTAATTTTTTGTACTTTTAATAGAGATAGGGTTTCACCATGTTGGCCAGGATGGTCTCGATCTCTTGACCTCGTGATCCGCCCGCCTCGGCCTCCCAAAGTGCTGGGATTAGGGAAGTTTTTATGAATCAGGCCTGGAAATGACAAAACAACATTTATGCCCACATTTATTTCACTAGAACTTAATCACATGGGTTCACTTAGCTGCAAGATAACCTGGGAAATGTGATCTGTGTAACCAGGAAGAGAGGAGGCTTTTTGGAAAACACCTACCTGTCTTTGCCAATGGATTCTAATGTACATTTCATCTTCTTGCCTTCACAGAACACACTCACCCTCTCCAGGGCCAATAGCCCAAAGTCCCATTGAGCTACTATATCCAGCTCAAAACTCCAAGATCTCTAGATGAGGCACAGGTCTGAATGTGGCTCCCTAAGGTCTGGTGACATGTAATCTAAGACAAATTATCTTCCCCTCCACTGACAATGCACAATGGTGGAGTGCAGCACAATAGCTGCAATAACTCCCGTTGGAAGCATGGGAAACACACAGTAGGCTGTATCCCTCAGTTATTAGGAAATCCTACAGGGCAGGCATTGAGAAGATCCCTTTGCCCTGGCAATAGGGGAAGTTCTCCGATTAGACCCTGATTCTACTCTCTGGGAAGAAATCCTTGGTCCATTGTTCTCTGAAACTGCAGGCCTCTTACCTCTAGGAGGCTTTTCTTATCCAGTAACCTCCAGGGCCATGTATGAAATAGATTTGGGAGAGAATGCTCTTCCTGGGAGCTAGACAGCTTTAGGCTCTCACTTCACCCACTTCCATCTCCTGTAAGTGTAGGGGCCTCAGGGTTGTTTGAAGGTTTCAATGAAGTTTTCTTGCTGTTATTAAGCCTGGATTGGCTTGTGTTTTCCTTGGCAGTAAGCATTCCTTAAAAACTTAGTAAGCTTCTCCCTTCTCTATTTCCAGTCATTTTAATGTGTCAGTAGCAAGACCTAAAATATTTTTCTGTACATGCCTGTATTTCTGCTCCCCCACCTCTAACCACTGGACAGTGACCACCTAGAAGTCATCCAAAACAAAAGGCCTATATGGGGAATCCATACCCTTTGTCTGATCTTTGCTAAAGGGATAAAGCACCTTAAATGAAAAGGTTTAATGGGCCCTACTGATTTCCAACTCCTCAGGGTGTAGAAGCAATAGGCTTTCCGATATCAGACAGCCGCAAATTTCTGCATCTCTTTTTCCCTTTCCTTTGTACTTACAAACTAATTCTTTTGTGAGCTCACCTTTTCCTCAAAAAACATAGGAGGCGTAACACAGTGAAGAGTGACAGGTCCTGACATACTAGTACCTCAGCTATGCCCTCACAAGGCACATGGCCAGCCTTCTAAGTTATTGCTGGCCAGTTTTACAAAACATTTTGTCACTTCACAATATGGGACTTGATCTCTCTAGCCTCCACTACTTTCATCACCAACCGTCAGCCAACCACAGTCAACGCCCCACATTTAAGGTTTTTCGACAACATCATTCCACTCAGGTACTGATTTCCATATTAGCAAATGTCAGCCACTGAAGCAGATTTTAAAATGCCTAATGGTGGAAACACTCTTGCTCAACCAACTGTGCTGCCTGGTTCCAGGTTCATGCGGGAGAGCACTATACTTCAGTTATTCAGGGATTCAGCTGGCAAAGGCTCTGTCACTCCCAAGGTTGCCAGGTCTTCTCCATCCCATCAGTGGAAGGGGGAGGAGGCTAGCAGATCACTGAGAATGGTTTTCTCATGGGCCAAGTCTGGGGGGCTTCAGCTACTTCATCACTCATCCATTGACTAGACCCGAGTCCCATGTTCACTCCTAACTCCAAGGGGGCTGGGAGATGTAATTCAGGTGTGTGCCCAAGTGGAATAGAAAGTGGGATCTTAAGCAACCAGTTTGTCGCAGTTTGCCTGGGACTTTCATGGATCTGGCATTGAAAGTTCCACTACCCAGAACACCTTCAGTCCTGAAAAAACCAGTAGTTTGTCAGCCTAAAAGTCTCCGTTGCATTCTCATTCTTTAAGTAGAGGCAATAAGTCTTCTGTTTTCTTGGTCTCCGAGTCTACAATGACTACAAACCACTTATCAGGGCATGAATTGGATGTACTTATGAGACAATAGGGCAAACTATTTTAATTGAAATGTATGTTGTCCCTGGAAATTTGGGTCATGTGTTACATAAGCTTGTTGATATACATCTACAAACACAGTCTTTGTTCCTAAATGAGTCAGCTATAAAATGTAGTGGTAGGGGATATACTACCATGAAAAAATACTACTCATTTAACAAGAGTTCCTAAAAAGATTCCCAGAAATATTTCTGCCAAAGGGTTCATCTGAAAAGGAACAACAAATGAATAATTCAGTTATTATATCGCATAAGGCAAATTTTGCCAGAAAACAAACTACCTCATTTATCTTAAAGGCAGCTTATGAGCGGTCCTTGGGGACAGGGACTGTGGCTCATTCAATATACTATCTCTGGCTCGTAGCAGGTACTCGGTAAGTGTTCTCTGAGTGAGTTAACACATGGTTTTCAACACAAAGTTTACCAGTTTACTGTGTACCATAGTTAAACAGATAGCCTGTGCCCCCTTTCTCTCATCAAACAAGAGATTTTCCTGATTTATTTCGAGCTTTAGGGTGAGCTGCCATTTAGGGCAGGACTCTAACTCTTGATACAGTCAGAAAACAGAAGGCAGAGGGGACACATGTGGCCTGTGGGCCACATCAGCTTAGTAGGTGTGCTCTTGTTTGGTCTGTGCAGTGTCCAAAAGTCAGACATTTCCAGACAGAACCCTGGATTTGAGGATCTTGGAAGAAACTGGAAGATGGAGCTTGAATTTCCATGTGGCAACTGGATGGAGCTACAGAGCCCTGTTGCTGTGTAGAGCATACTCCCCAACTGCTACCGTCACTACTGTATCCTCCTGCTTACCCCACTCACTCAGGAAGCTTCGCCACTGAAGACACTGGGGTCCCGAACACCTGGTCTAAAGCACAGACCTATGTTGGAATACTGCACATTTTTAAATAGCTACTGAACCTTCCAGTAGCTGTTGCCAGAAAATGATCTCCAAGCCCAGGGACTTCAGGCCTGCCTGGCATTCCATAGCACTGGTTTACACAGAACCTTTTTCTGTAACGAAATTAATAATTTAAGATATATATACTCCACCTGTCGTTATTTACTTCCACCAATATTATTTTTGTAACACTGAAAATACTGGACACTGACACATGGACAATTCCCAACGAATCCCTGCTCTAATTCACATAAATGAAACGGCAGCCCTTTGCTATCATTTCTTTGATACAGAAAAAAATGGTGTGTTTCTATCTGTATTCTAAAGGACATTTTTCCTATGCGTGTTTTCACAGTAAGGTTTAAACAGCCACTACTATTACCAAATATTAAATCAAAAGGTATTAGAAAATAAAGCTGCCACACCTTTATCCCTATGAAAAATTCAAAATTAAATATATAAACAAACATAAACAAGCAGATGAATGACTCAGAAATAATAGTAATGGTTAACATTCCTTGAACCCACCTCACTCTGAACCCATCTCTGTGCTGACAGCTTCCCAGCATTAGCCTCATAGAACCCCTGTGGAGATAGCATGCCCCCATGTTAAGCATGAGGGAACAGAGACCAATGAGGAACTTGCCTGAGGTCACTTAGCTAGTAGCTGGCAGAGGAACTAGGATTTTAGTCATTAAGTTAAATGAACAAACAAAAACACACACACACACACACACACACACACACACACACACACGCACCAAAAGTTAGAAGAATAAAGTCACATCAAAAGCAGAGGATTGTAGCATCTGTGGCTGGACAGGATCTTCGTGATCTGATCCAATTCTTATTTCAGATGAGAACTCAGGTCTGAGGGATTCCGTTCCTGGTCCGAGGGTCAAACAGCTGATGACTGCAGGGCCAGGCCTGCAGCCAGAAGCCCGCCTCTCAGCTCAGGGTCCTCCCACACACCAGTGCAGGAACCTACTGAACCACCTGCTTCCAAGTTCTATTGGTGGGCACAGATCTCCACTTTCAGGCAATTTTACCTAAGAGGGAAAGGAAACCTTATTTTCTCTTCCTCTGTTTCTAATCTTAATGCCACGATTGCTGCCTGAATGGATTTGAAGTTGATGTCTAACAGCAGTCATGTTGTCAGGCCCTGGTAGTTTCAACTACTTATTTTACGCAAAGCAAGAGCAGAGTAGCATCTCTGTAGAAATTAATTTTCATTCCTTATTTTAGTTATAATTAACTTTTACATATTTCTTGTGTAAATTTAAAACTGTTCTAGCATTGCATATTTATCACATAATGAAAAATAAATTTTCTCTTATAGTATGTAAACAATGCACAGAATTACTGAAATATGAGCACTGTTCATTTCAAACAGAAAGTAGACATTCATTAAAATCCATTTAAAATTTATTCTGTTTCTCCTTCATTGAATGGGGGTTTCTCCTGCTACAACTGATGTCATGAACACTCAGTGCCGGTACAGCATGCCATTCCCCTTAAAATCTTTCCTTCTCGAACTAAGTGCAAGATAATCACTTATATAACAACCCACAGGCCAATAAGACCTACACTCAGACCTCCAAGCAAGTAGCAAAATGCCTGTTTAAATTACCTTAAATATGTTTAAATATGTCAATCATTTCAAGTATATTTAGTAATTACTAAAATGAATATGGAACATATATGGAAATCATTTCAAACAATATTCAGCTGCCAAAATTTCATGAGTCTCACATTTTTAATAAAAAGACCCAAAGTTCCATTAAATAATGGAGAAAAAAGTTGTCCATCATCTTAATAGACTGACATGAGATTTTCCAAATTTTCCACGATTACCGGTATATGGTATTTTAAGGATTTTCATTATATCATAAAAAATGAAATGGCTAGGGATTTCTACACTATCGTTTTCTTTTTCAAGGAAATGTAATTACTACATAAGTATTCCTTTATTAAAGTTGAAGTTATATAACCTACAAGCCAATATGATGAAGATTTTTTTTCAACCCTTCTTCAAATTCCCCCAAAATATCTTTATGGCAACTGCTACCAGCCTATGGCAGTCAGCCATCCATCATTTCAAGAGGAGGCCCTTGTCACCACTTTGTAACACATGCACACTATGGGACAATTCCTTTTAGAGAGCTTGGATGTCCCATTCACCTCTCAGTCTCCCACCAGCTCTAGATTAGAGAAATGAAAGATTCAGAAAGTTGTCCTTGTCCTGCAAGGACTTAGACAAGCCTTAGAGTTTGAGAATGGCCCAATTCCCACTAGGCAGGGGCCACTGCTGAGGTTCTAGGTTGATAGATTACAAAGCCAGTAAACCCACCCCGTTCACTTGGTCGCCCACATGACTCCTACTGCAGAGTGGGATCCCTCAGGCTCACTTCTCAGGTGCCAGGTGCCAATCTGCTTCAGGGTTCCTTTGTGGTTTCAATTTTGGCCATTGGCCTATTTTACAACCATGCGGAATCAACTGGAAGGACATTCTTGCTCATCTGGTCCCACCTCAAATCATCTTTTGCTTAGACAAAACAAATTATTATCCCAGGAGCTAGAAACTCATCCTACACTAGGAGAAACATCCCAACCCAAGGTGACAGGGTTCTTAAAGTGGAAATCAGCTTTTCCAACTTCCGTCTTTTGATCCTAGATCTGCTTATTGCAATTATATGCAGAATAAGGCTCCTTCTTCCTCTCAGTTCAGCAAAAAATGGAAGATTAAGATTTTCATGGACTCCTAGAATTTTAAAGCCACAGGGGAATGTAAGAGATTATCTCTTTCAAACCCCCGACATCAGTCCAGGAGTGAAGCAACCTGTCCAAGTCACACAGTAGTCAGAATTGAGCTGGACCCCGCCACTGCCTCCTCCCTTACCAGCCGAAAAAGGCCACACGTCAGTTTCCTTTTCTTCATGTAGTCAAATCTTACCGCTAGTTTGCCCAACCATCCCACTCTCCTTCAGGATTTTACTAGTCACATTGTTAACTCTACCTGGAAACAGTGTGGAAATGACTGCCATTACATTAACAGGGTAATATGAAAAGACTTGTTTATCAACATTTTATATGCTTTATTGAAAGTTGACAAGTGCAACAGTTAAATACAGTGACACCTTACAACTGTGTAGAGAACATGCACAGAAACATATGCATATAACTACTATACAGGTGATATGCAGAAACCCCTACTGGGAAATCCGTTTCATTAGCTAGAACTGAGCATTTTTCAAAGTATTCAACCAGCTCAATTGAAAGATCTCAGTGAACAGGGATTTACTTCAGGGTATTCAGCAGCTAGATTTCAGATTACACAAAGTGAGTAACTGTGCCAAATTCTTAAGATTTCTTTAGGTGTGGTTTTTGTCATGTAGCAGTTTTTATGTAGATCTATATATAAAAGTCCACACCTCCTCAGACAGCCAATGAAACATCTAAGTTTCAATCTGTACAACCTAAATAGTAGTTACAGTCCTCTATTGTACAAAATAGTTACACTACATACACAAATATACAATAAGCAAAACAACCTTCATGGTAAGATAGCCTAGGTCCCAGCTACCTGTCACCATTTTGTCACTCTCATAGTTTTGTGTCATCCACTGTTTAAGAAGAAAGAGGCACAGTACTATTGTTTTTTATGGATTTTGGTGACAGTCGTCAATTTGTACAGTGAACTCTGTTCCCCCTCATTTTACTCTTTTTACCCCCCTTTCAAGTTCCCCCTGGGGGGAGGAGAGAGGCAGTCCAGTAAGGAGCTCCATCTCTTCCCAGCCCCATGTAGTACTCTAAGCGCAAGCAGGAGAGAGAACCCTTGGAAGTGAGGGGTAGGGAGCCGGAAGGGATGGAAAGGCACACAGCTCCTGAGCATGAATTAAACCATTTCTCAGATATCTGCCAAGCTGCATGAGGTCCCAGTATATCCATGCTAATTCTCAGATTAACCTTTCATTCACCCAACTAAGTAATTTCTTCAAGCCATAAGTATATGAGTGTTTAATACTGGAAAAAAGAGATAATGGCGTATGTCAGTCTCACGTCTCTTTCGCAGCGAGCAATGAAATGGGTGACTGTGGAGGCGGATTCTCCCTAGCACATCTTCTCCGTCTGTTCAGTTCACACGCAGCAGCCAGTTCTGCGGGGGCATAGGCAGCTATGCGGTTGGTCCTGAGCCCTGCGATGCTGGCTGGGCGGGGGGCTGTGTGGTGCCCTGTGGCTGGGTGGTGGCAGGGGGGGAGCCAGTCTGCAGCTGGGCCTGAAACTGGGCAAGCTGCTCAGGACTGGCCAGTGTCTTCAGCAGATTGTTCTCCTGCTCCAGCTGGGAATTTTTCTCTATTAGTTCTTTGATTTGCTCTTTGAGGACCTCCACTTCCTCTCTGACCGCATACATCAAATGGCTTTTCACCAGATCCTGGAAAGAAGAGAGAAAAGGTTTAACACACTATTTGCTATTTTCTGGACTCTCGAGTTTCTAAGACATTATTCTGTATGGCTCTCCCTATTTACATATTCTGCCTTAAAGTTCGTACAATGACACTTGGGGAAATCGGAATACAACCATGACCGTACAGTACTTGAGTTTAACGTGTAAATGATCAAGCTTTGTAGAAGTCTGTGCTTCTCTGCAGACGTTGGCCAGAAACGCCTAAGTCCCACTTCTATCTGAGACTGGGCCGGAACCGGGCGCGCGCCAGTCCCGGATTGAGACCAGTAGCTGGGATGTCCAAGCCGCAGCGCGCCGGCCGCGTCCCCGCCCCTAGGCTCCGCCCCGCGCCCGCCCGGAGCCGCCTCCTTCAGCACCGGCTGCAGCCAGTTCCTACCGAGCGTGTTGCCGCATTTTCCTCCCTCCACCCCGCCCCCCCTTTTCATGATTAAGCTGACATCACAGAAACCTGGGCAGACGTCGCAGCCAATGGGAGCCCGAGTTATTTATAGCTCCGAATTAAAGGTTCAGAGTTTGCCTAGCAACAGTGGGCAGAGAATCCCGTGAGAAGAGCCACAGGCGCTGCTCCAATAACAAAGAACGGCCAAGGCGGAAATAAAAAATAGGAGAAATCCAGGCGCAGGCTAAGAAAACAAAACTTTTCTCCGATTCTTCTTCATTGTGCAGGAGCCCGCGCCACTGGGGACCCGTTTGTGCACTGTCTAGAAGGCCTTTACCAAGGATCCTGACTTCTGGCCCTCCCCCCCTCCACCTCCCGGCTCCCTAGTAAAATGTTAGGATTCCTAGTAAAGCTACATCGCTAAAGGTGTGCTCACGACCAACCGAAGGAGACGCTGGGCCAGCACTTCCCTAACAAATCTCCAGCAAAAAATGGTCACCGTGAGAAAATCCCCTCGTGTGAAACCAGGCTCGGAAATGAGACCATTTAATACCCGCAGGGCCCCTTTCTCCCTCCACGGCTACCGGGGTAGGTGGCTCCACGCTGGCCGAAAGGAGACAGTGCCGGCATTTCTACGCGCATCAAGAGCAATCAACATCATCTGAACTTAGGAGTGCACTGGTTCCACAAAACATCTCATTTTTGTGCTGTGCCCACATTTAGAATAAATGATTTTTCATCAGTACATACCATAGCTTGCTCGATTTTGTTGTCAATAGCTACCACACTTGCACCAGAGGAGCTGAAAAAGAGGGGGAAAAAAGGTCATCGATAAATGGAATTTATCTTAAACGTCCAAGATAAAAAGGATCTCCCAATTTTGTGATGTTGCTAGCAACATATTTTGAATATTCTTTAACACTATGTAATGTATCACCCTCTAGAAAATACCAGCCCTTCTTTTACTAACGAATATCCAGGCATTTCCCTGTTTTAGGAAGCCACAAAGAACTAAATTATATAATGTGGGGGAAGCCTGTTCTCTGGCCAGACTTGCAAAAATAAGGTTATTCCAAACAATTCCAAAAGCAACATCCATGTCACCGTATCTCTCAGCAATGGACAAAGGAATTCGCCTGGCTATCTTTCACCTGCATTATTATAAGTATCTCACGAATAAATTTAAAGAAACTATCCTAGCCGACATTTACCTATTATCAAGTCTCACAGAGGCGTTTTCAGTCCCCAGCAAGGATGACAAGAAAGAAATTGAAAAATGTCTCAGCTGGTAAACTCCTAGATCCATCGCCACTGGTCTACACCATTGGGATTTCATGCAATTGCAGCCAAAAACACCCTCGTGGAAAAAAAGAGGGAACACCAGCAGCCTTGTATGAGCTAGATAAAATCTTCTGGCTTTCCACAGCCCAGGGAGAAATAGAAAACGGCAATCCTAATTTAAAGAAACCCGGCTTCTGTGGGCTTGGTGATCCCGGGAAGATGCGGATCCCAGTGCCGTGCAGAGGCGCTTCCCAGATCCGCAGCCGGGCTCCACTCAGCTCTAGACCAGGACTCCCAGTCTTAGTGCAAAATATATGCAGGGAAGAGCTGCGCCGATTGGCCGGCATGCCACTGGGACCGCCCCCTTCTCTCTTCTCCTTCACCCTTCCCGGTCCTCCCGCTTCCCTGCTTCCCCGCCTCCCCCCACCCCCTACCTCCCCCTCATTCTCCAGATCCCGCTCGTGGGGTGGGCTGGCCTGGTGCAGGCCGCACTCAGAGGGACTGGGGTGCTGGGCCCAGAGGTTTCCACGACAGCCTCAGAACACTGGACCACTGCTTTAGCAGGAAATGTGAAGGGTCCTTGAAAAACACTATGGGAGCCCCGCACGTGCTTACGTTTAAGGGAGTCAGACCCTGGTCCCCGGAGCTGCGTCCCGAGGCTGCTGAACGGCGAAACCAGAACCGTCTGAGCTACTGGGCATGCCCAGTCCCACCACCGTAAGACTTGCAAGAGCTCGAGTGTCTTGATTTCAATTATCTAGTTCTTACCGGCAGCGGTACTGGGAGGATTTTATAGACGATTTTATTTTTAAAGATAATAATTATCCTGAAATCATACTATTTTTTTTTTTATTTTAGAGGGAAAAAATCACATTTGCTCTTTGAGAGATACCTTTTGTTTTATAGAGACAAAATAAAAAACATGATATAGTCTTTGCTAGGCATATAAAAATTGAGGGAAAGACTCCACCAGATAAAATCCAGGATCTTCCCCAAAAGCCGCTAGGGACACAAACCTTAAAATCACATCTCCCTATCAGCACTTTCTCACCAGTAATTAAATATGCCTTCTTCTATTTAGACCTAGAAAAGTCAATCCACAGGTTGAATCCCACATAGATCTATTTTTAGTAAGTCCCTAAGGCACGTTTTTGGAAGCTGAGTGACAATTCCTTTAAGACTCAATCCCTCAATCCTATGAGCCTTCTTACGTCGGAGGGATTGAAATATTGTAAAGTATGTATTCAAAGCACACAAATCCCTGAAGTTAGTCTCTTTGCCCCATTTGCAGTGTGCAGAACCAGAAAAAGCAGGATATAATGGTGGTTAAAAATAGTTAAGCAGCCAATAGATGCTGTAGGCTCACCTCTGTTTCACCCTCTCGGCCACACTGACCAAATAATTCCCTTCGCCAAAATCAAGAGATGTGGGTGTAAAATTGCTTAACCCTTTCAAAATTTCCTATATTAATTTAAATTACTTGCAGGGATGCTTCAGTTAAGGCTACAATTTAATATACTAGAAATCTAAGCCCTGAAGTTTGCTTAATTATTATACAACATAAACAGCTTGCAAGTCAATACATGCGAGAAAGAAAATTTAACCTCTACAATACTGCCCTCTAATGGCATGATAGTATAAAAATCAAAAAATCTACAAAGTACTTGGGGAGACCTCTGTAATCCATAGATAAATTGTGTCATCACAAATAATTCCAATATAAAATCTGACCGTAGAACATATATATGTAATACACACACATGCACAAACACACACAGTCTTCTCCCCCAAATAAGGATGTTTCCTCAAGCAGCACTCGTTCCTAAAATTGCCATCAGAGCCATTTCGACAGTTAAGTTGACTCAATGCTGGTAGTGGGGGTGGGTAGATTTGGTTTTCAGAAACTGTCCAAAGAAATTAGGAGGAACCAAACCAGATCTGGTGAGCACAGTAGATGATAAAGACCACAATTCTCTTTTGGGTTAAAAACCAAAATGTGACTGTAAAGTGATGCAATTCCCTTTTTACTGAAAGGTTCATATTATGCTCCAAATTTTAAGGCTTGGCTTTTGAATAATTATATTTGTTATCATATTTATGATTTATAAAAATTAAATATATTAACTCACATACTTAAAAAAAAAAGATACCCATTTCCAATAAAAGGAGACTAAGTAGAAACTTAAAAATCATAATTATTTGGGAAGCAGGCATGTGGTCCCTATGTCTAAGAATGCTAATCAGAATATTATTTACTACGTGATAGTTTCTATATTTTGAAAGTTAAAGTTATACCTAAAACTATTTGTGTGCTAAATTTTATTTACATATTTTAACCGAATGCCAGCTTCACAAAAAACGGTATTAAAGCACCATTTAAGCTATTTTTAAAGCTATTTTATTTTAAAGCTATTTTATTTTAAGCTCTTTTTAAAGCTTTAAAAAATAAAACTCTAAGGTCATATAAAAATAAATTTTAAATCCCCAGCTGGAGTTTTAAAAAATTACTAAATTAACTAAATTTATTCGTGCTGTTCTTCAACATAAACAGAAAGCTATTTTTAATTCAATCATTTTAACTGATCACCCACTGTATCAAGCCAAGAGAAGCAAATATAAGCAACCATAGTCTATTTAACCCACTGAAAGACATTATGGCTTATTGTTAATATTTGGCTATTTTAAATAAAATTGCAAGAAACATCCTTCTACATACATCCTTAAACATGTATATGTGTGCGCACACTTCTGGAGAATTTGTTGGGCCAAAAGATATGCAATTATAGAAATCTAATATTTTCATATATTTCACATAAATGTGCTAGATTCCTTTAAAACTAGTCTTTTGTATGGAAACTGAAAAGACATAATTTGAAAAAGGAAATGGAAAGCTCCATGGAGGGAAAATCCTTGGATCAAAAATGTCTGTAGCACAAATGGCTGGAATTACATTCAAAGGCTCTTCTAATTGCAAGACAAATGATCTATATGTCTGATGCCTAGCCAGAGCTTACTAAGACTTGCTGACAAGACAGAGAAAACACTACAAGGCTTCCAGGAGAGGTCCTTGAAGGCCTGGACCATAAGTCAATTTCAGGAACTGAGCAAAGATCAGGAGGTATCACCCCAGTGGGAATTCATACACGTTAAACAGCCTGGACAATTGAGACTGAGGTATTTTCTGTTGTAGTCTAAGAGCCTTTTTAATTTTACACGGATTCCAATTCAACCGTGACTTCATACTGGTAGCAACCGTGACAAGGTAGGAGAAGAGGAACAGGCCTGAGTGTTTCTCATTCCTATAACATGTGCTTTTCTTAAAAACTTGATCTGACTTGGCCAACACAGGTACGGCCAGAGATTCAGCACTCGAATAGAGTAACCCCTTTCTCCCCCTGTCTAAACTCCTTTGCAAATCTCAAACAACTGCCAGGAAAGCAGTGAAGGCACATTACCCTGCCCTGAACAAATCACTGCTGCCTAAGGACTCCCACATCACCTCCATGTTTCTGGTTTACTCTCACTAGGCAGGTTTAACAATGAAACTACAGGACTCTCAGTTAAATGTGAATGGCAGATAAACAACAAATAATGTTTTAGTGTTGGGTCCCACATAATGTCAAAACAAGAAGAAATGCCAAAGAAATCAAAAGAAGAAAAGGCTGTTAAATTCAACCACATTTTACATTTCCTTAATCTCCACAGAAAGGTTGGTTGAAAAAAACTTCCAAAAAGTAGAACAGTGGCCAGGCACAAGCGCAATGGCTCATTCCTGTAATCCCAGCACTTTGAGAGGCTGAGGCAGGCAGATCACTTGAGGTTGGGAGTTGGAGACCAGCCTTGCCAACAAGGTAAAACCCTGTCTCTATCAAAAAACAAAAAAATAATTAGCCAGGCGTGGTGGTGCATCCCTATAATCCCAGCTACTGCGGAGGCTGACAGAATTGCTTGAACCCAGGAGAAGGAGGTCACAGTGAGAAATCTCATCATTGTACTCCAGCCTGGGCAACGGGGCGAGACTCTGTCTCAAAAAAAAAAAAAAAAGAGAGGGAAAAAAAGAACAAAATCTGAATTGTGAGATAAAGAAACTTAAAGGATAAATCTAGGAGGTCCAACATCAAAATAGGAGAGTTTCTATTTTGGAGAGAGAAGGAAGAGAATTATCATCAAATAATTTAACAATTGTTCCAGAACTGAAGGGCACAAGTCTCCAGTTAAATGAGATGACCAAATCCCCACCTCAAGAAATGAAAAAGCCCTCCACCAAAGAACACCATCATGAAACCTTAATCACTAGGCATAGAGAGAAAATCCTAAAAGCTTCCAAATGGAAGAAACAAGTTACAAACACGGGACCAGCAACAGAACCACTTTGCTGGTAGCCAGAAAACAATGAAGAAAATGTCTTTAAAATTCTGAAATAAAAGAGTTTTTTATCCAGAATTCTTTACTTGGCCAAATCATCATTTGAGTGTAAAAGTAGTATTAAAGCATTTTTAGATATTTTAGACACCGAAATGGAGGAGCAAATCAAGAAAAAAGGCAGGCATGGGAAATAGGAACCAGGAGGAAAGGAATCAACAGGCAGGAGCGCAGGGGATGTCAGGGGGACTGCAGTAGGCAAGCCCAAGCTGCCGCTGGTCTGTACCTGGTCTGCCGTGGTAAGGGAAGATGGAGAACTCCAGGAAGGAGAGCTTCCATGCTAATGAACACACAGATTATCTAACACATCTGAACATTTGCAGGGCGCAGGAGAGCTACTGATAGTCACATGACACATCTAATGGAACAATTAGATAAGCTCAAAGGCAGTTTTACTGAAAACAGAGCAAGGACGAAAACATGGAATACTCATAAATAAAATTTTCATGACCATATTAATTTTTAATGGATTTACCTTTAAAAAGTTAACTTTATTGAGAAGGTAACAGGAAGAACAATTGCATGGTAGGAATGGTTTTAAAGTGCTAAATCCTAATCTACTACAACCTGCTTACCTAATATCTAAAATGGAAAAGGCAAGAAATAGCATAAGTATAAATATATTACATAGAAATGTGAAGGTAAAGATGAGAAAAAACTACTAAAACTTAAAAGTGGCTGCATCTGAGGCACAGACTGGGTGAGTGAAAAAAGGGAAATGCTATTTTTTTCCGATTCATTCTATTTGCTTTTTAGGTATGTATATGTATTACTTTGATTAAAAAAAATACACTTCAAAATAAAAGAGAGGTTTAGAGAGAGATCTGCAGCAGTTCCTCCTGCTTCCAGGCTTCAGCAGAGTCCTTACCACACCTGCATGTGAGGGAACTTTCCGAGGCTGGGGAAAGAACCACCCAAAAGAAGCAGGCAGAACAATTTTCAGAAATCACAGAGGGTAGGAACCAGTTGGTATTACCACCCACCAGCCTAAATGAAAAAACTATAAACAGGGAGATCAGATATTCAGAAAATTACTGCCTAAGTATCTTTCCGAATGCTTAGAAGAATTCTAATTCCCTTCAGTCAAGGACTAATTTATAAGGGAAAAATTAGTCCTAGACTGAAGAGTGTTTTGGTCCTACATAAAGCAGTTTAAAAGGAGGCCTTAAAAGGTCAAACTGTCTCCAAGCAACTTAATTTTCTCCCAAAACAAAGCTCAAGGATATTTAATAAAGTCTCTAGCATCTAATAATTCACAATGTCTGGCATCCAATAAAAAGTATCAGGCATATAAACAAGAAGGAAAATATGACTCATGAGGAGAAAAATTAATCAAAATGACCCAGATATGACAAAGATGATTTATGGACAGGAAGGTAGATGAAAACATTAGCACATTAAGGACAGGTGTGAGAAGTATAAAGAAACCTAAATTAGATTATCAAGATGAAAAATACAATATTTGAAGAGAAAAATACTAGATGAGATTAACAATAGATTAGATAGGGCAGAAGTATTAGTGATATATGAGCAATAGAAACTATCCAAAGTAAAACACAGAAGAAACATTGAATCAAAAGAACAAATCGCCCAGGTGTGGTGGCTCATGCCTATAATCCCAGCACTTTGGGAGGCTGGGGTGGGTGCATCTCTTGAGGTCAGGAGTTCAAGACCAGCCTGGCTGATGTGGTGAAACCCCATCTCTACTAAAAATATAAAATAACCAGGTATGGTGGCAGACACTTGTAATCCCAGCTACTCAGGAGGTGGAGGCAGGAGAATCACTTGAACCCAGGAGGTGGAGGCTGTAGTGAGCCAAGATTGTGCCGCTGCACTCCAGCCTGGGTGACAGAGTGAGACTGTCTCAAGCAACAACAACAACAACAACAACAAAGCATCAATAATCTGTGAGGCAGTTTCAAGCAACCAAATATATCTGTAGTAAAATCCCTGAAAAAAAAAAAAAAAGGAGAGAAAACGGTTTAAAAAATAATGGCAATTTTCCTCAAATTTTATTAAAACAATGACCTACAGATCCAAGAAGCTAACCAAACTCCAAGCAAGGGAATTGTGAATAAATCTACAAGGCATATCATAATCAAATTGCTTACTATCAGTGATACAATCTTAGAAGCAGCCAGAGAAAACTAGATTACGTACAGAGCCACGAAGATAAGAATAAGAGCAGACTTCTGGTCGGAAACAACGCTAGACAGGAGGCAGTGCAGCAACATCGTTAACGGAAAGAAAGAAACCCTGTCAATCTATAATTCTATGCCCAGTGAAAATATCTTTCAGAAATTTAAGGTGAAATTAACACTTTTTCAGACATACAAAAGCTGGAAGGATTCATCACTGTATCTCCTTCAGACAGAAGGAAAATGATACCAGATGAGAAACCTAGATCTATGCAAAAGAATGAAGAGCACCAGAAATGATAATTACATGGTTAAATACAAAAACTTTCCCCCCTTTACTATTTAAATCTCTTAAGATAATTGACTATTGCTAAGTGCAGTGCCACAGACCTGTAGTCCCAGCTTCTCAAGAGGCTGATGGGGGAGAACCACTTGAGCCTAGGAGTTTAAGGTCAGCCTAGGCAACATGGTGAGGCTCTTTCTATAATAATCATTGACTGTTTATAGCAAAAATAACAATCCATGGGAATGTACAACAATATGTAGATGTAAAATGTGTGACAAAAATAGAACAAGGACTAGGAAGGGGTAAGGGAAGTATACTGCTGAGTAAATAAGTTAAATATGTATGCCATAAACTCTAAAGTATACTGCTGAGTACACTGTGATAAGTTAAGATATATGCTATAAAGTCTAAATTTAATAAGCCAACATAGGAGGATAAAATGGAATCATAAGAAAATGTGTAATCTAAAAGAAAGTAGAATGAGAGGAAAAGGGGAATAAAGAATAGAATAAAAAAAGAATAGCAAGTTAATCAGTTTATACCAATTATATCAACAATAATCACATTAGGCTGGGCGTGGTGGCTCACGCCTATAATCTCAGCACTTTGGGAGGCCAAGGTGGGTGGGTCACTTGCAGTCAAGAGTTCAAGACCCACCTGGACAACATGGTGAAACCCCGTCTCTACTAAAACTACAATTATTAATGGGGCATAGTGGAGCTTGCCTGTAATCTCAGCTATCTGTGGGGCTGAGGCAGGAGAATTGCTTGAACCCGGGAGGCAGAGGCTGCAGTGAGCTGAGATCATGCCACCGCACTCCAGCCTGGGCAACAAAGCAAGACTCTGTCTCAAAAAAAAAAAAGAAAAGAAAAAAGAAAAAAATAATAATCACATTAAATATAAATGGTCTCAATTAAGCACCTCAATTAAAAAGCAGATATTGCCAGATTAGATGAAAAAGCAAGATACAACTATAGGCTGCCTATAAGAAATATAGTTTAAATATAAAAATACAAATTGGCACAAAAAGAATATGGAAGAAGATATGCCATGTTAATAAAAGAAAGCTGAGGTGGCTATATTACTCAAAGTAGACTGCAGTGTAAAGAATATTATTAAGAATAAAGGTCGGCCGGGAGCGGTGACTCACGCCTGTAATCCCAGCACTTTGGGAGGCCGAGGCGGGCGGATCACAGGGTCAAAAGATTGAGACCATCCTGGCCAACATGGTGAAACCCCGTCTCTACTAAAAAATTTTTTAAAATTAGCTGGGCGTGGTGGCGTGCGCCTGTAGTCCCAGCTACTTAGGAGGCTGAGGTAGGAGAATCGCCTGAACCCGGGAGGCGGAGGTTGCAGTGAGCTGAGGTCGTGCCACTGCACTCCAGCCTGGTGCCTGGTGACAGAGTGAGACTCTATCTCAAAAAAAAAATAAAAGAAGAAAAGTCATTACATAATGATAAAAGGTCAATTTTATCATTATGTTCTCTGACTACAATGTAATTAAATTAGAAGTCAATAACATGAGATTATCTGAAAAATTTCCAAATACTTGGGGAAAAAATACACACATCTAAGTAACCCATGGGTCAAATAAGTAATCAAAAGGAAAATCAGGAAGTATTTTGAACTGAATGAAAATAAAAACAAGGCATATCAAAATGTATTTCAATAAATTTAACAATTTAAACAAAAATGGACAAATTCTTATAAAGACACAAACTACCAAAACTCACATGAGAAGAAATAGGTAACATGAATAGTCCTGTATCTATTTGCAAAATTGAATTTATAGTTAAACTCTTCCTATAAAGAAAACCTCAGGCTCAAATGGTTTCACTGATAAATTCCACTAAATATTTAAAGAAAGAAATAATATCAATTCTATACAAACTCTTCCAGAAAACTAA
Organism: Cacajao melanocephalus; assembly: GCA_963573385.1. Classification (NCBI taxonomy): domain Eukaryota; kingdom Metazoa; phylum Chordata; class Mammalia; order Primates; family Pitheciidae; genus Cacajao; species Cacajao melanocephalus. The sequence continues at coordinate 57,987 of CAUYLG010049749.1, forward strand.
AGAGAGAGAGAGAGAAAAAAAACACTTTATAACTCATTCTATGAGGCCAGCATTCCCTTAACACTAAAGCCAGATCAAGACATCATAAGAAAAGAAAAACTACCTACTAACAGCTCTAATGAACATAGATGCAAAAATTCTTAACAAAATTTTAGCAAATCAAATCCAACTATATATAAAAAGAGTAATATGAATGAGTGGTATTTATCCTGGGAATACAAAATAAAATTCAAAAATCAATGTAATTCATCCTATCAACAGACGACAAATACATAAAGATAATCTCATTATATGCAGCAAAAGCATTTGACAAAATCATCATCCATTCATGATTTAAAAAAGAAAAAAAACTTTAAGCAAAATAGGAATTGAAGGGAACTTCCTCAACCTGATAAGGGACATCTATAAAAAACATTAAGCAAACATCATACTCAACGGTAAAAGAATAAATGCTTTCCCCCTAAGACTGGAAACAAGTAAGAGTCCACTCTCAGCATTCCTATTCAACATCATACTGAAGGTAACAGCCAGGCAATAAGGCAAGAAAAAGAAATAAAAGTCATCCAGACTAGAAAGAAAAAAAAAATCTCTATTCACAGATAACATGACTAATCTATGTGCTTCCCCAAAAATTTACAAATAAATTATTGGAACTAACAAGATACAAGTTTCTTGAGGTCACAAGCTAGAAGTTCAATGTACAAATATCAAATATATTTCTATATACCAGCAATGAAGAAAAGTGAAATTTTAAAACAAAAAATACATGAAATAGGTAAAAATCTAACAAAATATGTAGATCTCTATGCTAAAAACTGTAAAACATTGCTGAAAGCAAAGAGAACCTGACAAATGGTGAGATACCCCATGTGTATGGATTGGAAGATATTACCATTAAGCTATCAATTCCACACTTCCCAGCTACCATATAAAGTCAGTGTAATCCCTATCAAAATTCTAAGACATTTTATTGAAAATAACAAAGTGATTCTAAAATTTATATATAAAAGCTAAGAAACTAGAATAACTGAAACAATTTTTGGAAAAGAACAAAGCTGAAGAACTCCCACCAACTGATCTCAAGATTTTCTGTAAAGCTACTTGCATCACCACAATGTGGTAGTAGTAAAAGGACAGACACAGAGAAACATAACAAAACAGAGAGGTCAAAGACACACACACACACACACACACACACACACACACACACAGAGCAAATTTATTTTCCACAAATATGTAAAGCAATTTAATCCAGAAGAGTCTTCAGCAAATGGTACTAGAACTGCAAAAAAAAAAAAAAAACTTGATCCATTCTTTATACCAAAATAAATATTAACTTAAAATGGATCACAGACCTAAAAGTAAAATCCCAACCTATAAAACTTCTACAAGAAAACATAAGAGAAATCTTTTGAACCTTGAGCCAGTAAAGATTTCTTAGGTAAGACACCAAAAACGCAATACATAGAAGAAAAAAATGGATAAACTGGACTTTTACTATAATGAAAAACTTGTTTTTTGAAAGAGTGTTACAAGAGTCTATGGCCATACCACCCTGAATGCGCCCGATCTCGTCTGATCTCGGAAGCTTAGCAGGGTCGGGCCTGGTTAGTACTTGGATGGGAGACTGCCTGGGAATACCAGGTGCTGTAGGCTTTTTTTTTTTTTTTTAAAAGATAATGTTACAAGAATGAAAAAACAAACTATAAACCAGAATTAAATACTGCAAGTCACATATCTGATAAAGGACTTATATCCAGAATATATAAAGAACTCAAAACTCAATAGCAAGAAAACAAACAACCTAATAAAAGAAATGGGCAAAAGACATGAACTGTCACATTATCAAAGATATATGAATGGCAAATAAGCATCTGGAAAAAATGTCAAACACCATTAATTGTTAGAGAAATGCAAATTAAAACCATAATGATATACCATTATACACCTATCAGAATAGCTAAAATATAATTTAAATTTGAAACCTGAAAATACAAAGTACTGAAAAGAAGGCAGAAAAATTGAAACACATATATTGATGGTGGGGATGCAAAATGGTACAACCACTTTGCAGAATAGTTTCACAGTTATTTATAAAGTTAGACACAGAGAGTTTCCATAAAAACCAGTAATCCCAATTCAAGTTATTTATCCAAGAGAAATGAAAACGTGTTATCACAAAAATCTAGACATGAGTGCTTAGAGTGACTTCATTTTTAATCATCCCAAACTGGAAACAAACCAAATGTCACTCAACTGGAGAATGGATAAACAAACCATGGCACATCTAGACAATGGAACAATACTCAGCAATATAAAGAAACAAACCACTGATACACATAACAAGCTGAATCAATCTCAGGTATATTATGGTAAGAGAAAGAAGCCACACTCAAAGATTGCAAACCATATGATTCAATTTATGAGACATTCTAGAGAAGGTAAAACTATAGAGACAAAAAACCAGATCAGAAGTTCCCAGAACCTTGGGGTAGGGGAGGGGAGATTGTTGTGGGTGATGGAACTATCACATATCTAAATTGTAGTGGTGGTTATGTCCCCTGTTTTTCAAAACATGTAGAACTCAAAGATGGAAACAGTAAACACTGGAGACTCCAAAAGTGGGGAGGGAGGGGAGCCAGGTCTGAAAGGCTACCTATCAGGTACCATGTTCACCACTTGGGCAGCGGGATCATTAGAACCCCAAAACTCAGCATCACGTAACATGCCCGTGTAACAAACCTGTGTGTGTACCCCCTGAATTTAAAAAAAAAAAACAGTATTACTGTGTACTAAAAAGGGAAGCTTTATCGTATGTAAATTACATCTTAAAAATGGAAAAATGACTGCCCCTAAGTAGCAGACTGGGAAGAATGGAAAAAAAAAAAAAAGAGAAGAAACTGCTAAATTTTAAAGTTAATTCTATCTGATCTTTATATTTTCATGTACCATTTTTTACTGTAGTAAAAAACACATAACAAAATTTACCATACTAACCATTTTTAAATGTACAGTTCAGTAGTGTTAAGTATATTGTTATTACTGTAAAACAGATCTTCAGAACTTTTTCATCTGTAGATCTGATGCTATCCATTAAATAACTTCCCATTTCTCCCTTCTCCTGCCCTTGGTAACTGCCACTGTAATTTTGATTTCTATGAATTTGGCTACTTTACATACCTATACATTTTTTTTTTTTTTTTAAACAGAGACAGGGTCTTGCCATCTTGCCCAGGCTGATCTCGAACTCCTGGGCTCCGGCAGTCCTCCCACCTGGGTCTTCCAAAGTGTTGAGATTATAGGCATGAGCCACCACGCTCAGCCTACATGTAGTATTTTGACTTAAAGCATTTTAAACTAAAAGAAACAAGGGAATAAAAACTATTTTAAAAGATATAATACAAGGACTTCAATATATTCATTGAAGAGACCTAAAAATGCCTATTTTATAACTAATTGTTCTGTCATTACATAAAATGCATTACTAGGCTTAAATGTTTTAACTATAATTTTGCTTTGTTCTTAGAACTGTTGTGTTTGTTGGTGATAATCATTCCTAAATCCCATATTAGTGTTAAAAGATTTGTTAAAATTAACTACTTGCTTTAAGTGTGAGAATTTTAAAAGTCCTATCCAAATGCTAATAGATTTAAATAGTCTTTTATTTATTTATATACACCTATATACAGCGTATGCATTTACCCTCTGTAACTTATTTTTTCTGTATTTTTCTCTCTCTCAACATAATTACTTTTAAATTGTTACAATTCTAGAAACAATTTCTAGTTTTCCCATAGCTGTCTTCACCTTATTTAACATAACTACTAATTCCAAAAGAATATCCATAATGCTAAGAAGACCCAATGCCTTTTTTTTTTTTTTTAGATGGTAAGGGAGCCTTTAAGAGGAACCACCGCGATGGGAGAAAGATGGGGCTTAACTCCCCTCAGTGCCCTTAAGCAACAGGACTCAAATGGTTAACATTCTTATTTTACTTTTTATCTTCAGAAAAATAATAAGCTTTTCAAGCCCAAATTTTTTCATAAATTACCACTTCTGCTTAATAGTGGTAGATTATGAAAATCTGGAGCCACAGACAAAAAAGGAATCACAGATTTAGAAGCCAAATGATATTCTATATAAAACATCTGAAGAAGTGAAAAGTTGTCCTGATTATGATTTTCTATTTCGAGAACCTCATGCAAGTGAGGTTCTTGCATGAAGTGAAAAATGAATATTATTTCTTTTTTGCTTTTGCACAGCTATGAAAAATAGATGCTTTGAGCTCTTTTAAAAATAACTAGTTACTTTAAGCTAATTTTCCTGTTAAGTTCCAGAAAAACAACGACAAGCGGTCCTGAAAGAAGAGCCGGTAGAACTAGACTAACGGACTAGCCATTTTGTCACGCACCCAGAGCCACTTAGGGCCATTAGAGGCAGCCTCTCGGTGACCCTAAAACAATCAGATGAAGCTCAATTACACAGTTGTATTTACAAAGGTAAAGATAAATGTAAGGATATTACCGAGATACAGAACATCTAATGTAGTACAGGCTTAGGTGAGCACTAACATATTGGCAAAACTGACTCTGTGCGCTGGGAACACAGTATGTTTACAATAAATACCTCTGCTTACGTCAAGGGACACATTTCTGTATTATGGCCTCCATGGACAGCAGTTCTGTGACATAAATGGGGTCTGAGGGTTTCTTTAACCCTCTGATCTATTCAGAATTTTAAAAGAAAATGGACCTTGAAGACCATTTAATTTCCTTATTCTGCAGGTTTAGAAATGGAGGCTCAAAGGCCGTTAGGTGCTTTGTCCAGGGTTTACCTAATCAACTGTCGGATAGAGCACAGAACCAAATGCTCATTCAATATAGTGTGTCCTAGAAGTACAGACCAGAAATTCTAGATCCGCGTGTGTGTGTGTGCGCGTGCACGTGTGTGTGAGATGTCAGAGCTGGAAGAGTAAAGGGACCATAAAGTGAAACGCCCTCTGCTGACCTCAGTGGAGCCACAGTCTTCATCGAGAGCCACCCATTTTACAGATTAAGAAACCGGCTGGGAGACTGTGTGGAAACCAAAGCCAGAGACCCATGCTGCATATGAGTCAGGCAGAACTGGATGCAGGGTTTCTAGGCCTAATCTAGAGTGGACATGGTGAGCTCTTGGTGAGAACGGGCTCTCCACAGCTTCCTTTCTGAGGCTGGGCAGGCTGACAGGGGCACTCAGATCAGTCCCAGTGCCAGTGAGGTCTACAGTTTGAGAAGGTGCTCTCCAGGCACTGGGACAAGGTCCCAGCAGAGAAGGGGGCTCACCACAGACACAGAGCCTCACCTGCTGACAGACGCATTACTTAGTGAATGTGCCTAAGGAAGATTTTCAAATTGTGTTTTCATTAGCCCTGGCAGTTCCTTGCAAAGCCCTCAAGAGCTGTGAGAAGAAGAGTTATAGAAAGTCCAAGTGGATCCAGGAAAATGAATGTCACTTGTAAAGAAGGCAGGCAGGCTGTGTGCCTAAGGCTTGTGGCCAGGAATAGGAGAAATGGCTTTAGCAGCACATCACTTTAAGAACTTCCGTGGCGTCCCAATATACCCCAAGGATTTTTACTCCTAGTGGTCATGACCTTGGATCTCCTTCCATATCATCTCCTTAGTGTGATTCTGACGTTGCCACATTCTCCTTTATCCACGAGTAAGGGAAAGAAGCCAATATAATGAAAATAATAAAGTGCTGAGTGGGGACAATGAGGTAAGAAATAAAAATTTACAATGATAATGAGGGTCACTTTTTAGCATTTACGTGTGCTGCCAACTGCTGTAAAAGAAATGGTCAATATAATACATCTTAGCTAGAAAGATATAAACTAGAATTTTACAAATTTTCTACACATTAGCCTTTGAGACATTTCTTTATTGATTTACTCGCATTTATTTAACAATGAGCACACGTGAAAGGCCAGGAACTTTAGGCTTGGCACCATAGTTATCAAGATGAGTAAGACACAATCCTTGCTTTTAGTGACTTGGGGGCAGTGGCAAGGGGCAAGGGAAGAAAGACGTATGATATTTGGTATAATTTGAGTGCATATAAAAAATGATGCCTAGCAGATAGCAGCCTGGGGGTGTTTCTGAGAGCAGAAGACTTATCCCCTGGGTGTTGAAAAAGAAATCAGAGTTGTCCAGTTAGACTACAGGGCACAAAGAGAATGAGAACACTCCATGAAAAAGTAAAGACCGGGCAAAAGCCAGGGTCATGAAGCAGCATGCTGAGTTTGGACACCTCTTAGTAGTTGAGTGTGGCTAGGGAATAGGACGTTGGGGTTTAGTAGTGGGCAGTGTAGAGGGAGGCAGTAAAAGGAAAAAAGGTTAAGACAGGCTGGGGCCTCAAGGGCCACGTGATGGAGAATGGACTTTAGTCTGAGGGCAACGGAGGTCCACACACAAGAGTTTAAAGCAGGCAAAGGATGCAACAGGATTTGTGTTTTAATAAGGTCATTCTGACCACAGTGTACAAGACTAAAGGAGGTGTAACTGGGGGTAAATGGAAGGAAATAATGAGAGCCGAAACCCAGGAGCAAAGGGGAGACAGAAAAGCGGGATGGATTTAAAGACATTTAGGACATAGAACTGACAGAATTGGCTTATGTGAGGTAAGGGAGGCAGGATGACTCACTGGTTTCTGGATTATGTGAATGGTGGAAGGTGATGCCATTAACCGGAATAACGCTGTAAGCTAAGGGGAGTAAACTGGTTCTGGGATATGACATTGATAGGACTTCCTAGGCAGTGGGAAATACGGTTTTGGAACTCAGGAGAGACCAGGCATAAGAAAATACTGGGAAGTTGTTAGGTAGCAGTAAGTCTACTTGGGAGTGGATGAGATTACCTCAGGAATCCATATAGGAAAGAGATCGTGCAGCTGGGTGGTCACAGGCATTGGGGCAGCCATTTGGCACGGCAAAGACACCTGAGTTTTCTGTGAGTCCAGTGGACACTGCAGAAGGTGGCTAGGCTTGAGGCATTTGCAAGAACCTTGAATGGGAGAGTAGCCTCTACCAGATGAGGAGACCAAGACAATGAAGGTGATTTAACTGTGGAGGGAGCGGGGAAATGAAGAGATCAGATCAGCTCTCCAATGCCAAGCACCCTACGGGTTCTCCTAAGAGCCAGCAAATGTGTCCTTCGAGAAAGCCCACGTGGGATGGCGGCCTCACGGAATGAGCCAACGGACAGTCCGTTAGACAGAGGTAGACAGACGGCAGCTGCAACCGTGACAGAAGCGGGATACTGCAGCAGTCGACACAGAGACTCTGCCCCTTGGTTCCTCCTTCCCACCTCCATGCTATAGCACACTGCTAGTGCCAAGAGGGAGGGACGCATGTGAGAGCCAAAAATAGCCTCCACTCCAAGATGCCATAACCAGACTGGGTGTTTTTTTTTCCTTTTCAGGGAAAGAGTGGGCAGAGAAGAGAGCTTTGATTCTGACATGAGAGTCAAATTTCAAAATGCAAAGAACTGAGTGTTTAAAAAATGGTAAGTGAATGTTTAAATGACCAAAATTAACTGGAAAGTGATGGAAATGGTTGACATGCTAGTAAGGAAGCCTGCTACCAGAGTGAAAGGGTGAGTCAACTGAGCACAATTAATAGCAGTTATTAGGAGAAATAAAAACAAACCATGACATGCATATTCCCCCCAATGAACTGAGACTTTAAGCAAATGGCTCTGGAGGGGATCCAGAAGAATGCAGCATGAAGCCACCAGCTGAGGGTCAACTGTGAGATTAGGCCGTATTGTGGAAGAGGCTGAGGAGACTCCAGTGAGCTACAGGGGGCACAGCCCCCCACCTGTGGAGCCACCACATGCCCACGTCAATCACACCAATCGCAAATACGACATCCGCCATGGCTGACCAAGGAGAGGCTGCCTATCAAGGACACCTCTGTCCTTTCCTACTTGTGCAGAGGCTCCCAGCTCCACATCAAGGACTTGTTGAGTCAGGAAAGCAGGCAAGGGACAGATATAAATGGAAACAGACCAAGTCCTCCCATGTCAATTCCAAACAGCTAGAGACACAAGCTTAGTCTGACTTGACAGAAGAGGAGAACGTTGAACAAAACATGATATAAAGCTACCAAAGAATAGAACTAAATCTTAAGAACCCAAATAAGGTTAAGTATCCAGAAGTAACAAGTCGTGGAATCAAGTGAGATGTTGTAAAGCAACCCCACTGTATAGCAAAAAGGAGGGCAGAGCTGGTAGCAACTACTCGAAAAACAAAACTGCTGTACACTCATACCCATTTAATCCTTACTACTCTGAGGCAGTAGGTGCCATTCTTTTCTTCATTTTAAAGTTAAAAAGTCTACTTGAAGTTTGCAGCCTCCTCTGTGCCTGCCCTCTCCCTGATGTGTGGGGGCTAGGTGTGATGTGTGGGGGCTAGGGTGAGGGCAGTCATATTTGCCGGTTCCCCCAGAGCCTGAGCACAGGGAGCCCAGGGCCTCTGCACTTCACAGGGCCCCACACCGCCACCGTCCTCATGGCCTGGCTGGGCTACTTACTCATGGGGAGGGGTGAATATGTCTTACAAAGGGACCTGACTGCACTCCAGGAGCGTCTGCTTGCCTTCCAACAGCCTAGTGATGCCCCCGCAGTACCGACGGCTGCTGAGTGACCACGGGCCACCACCCATAGGCTAGACCGGAGCTGGGAACAGCCAGGGGCCCCAGTGAAGAGCTGGGGAGAGATCAAACCTGCCTACGTGGAGTAAGAACACAATGAAGAGACTAAATCGAGGCATTATTCACTCTAGAAAGTTGGTAAGGTAAGTGCTTGGCTGCAGCCAAACAGAATGCCATATCCTTGGTGCTTTTGGCTTTAAAGGTTTTCCCTTTTTACAAGATGAGAAGTTACAGTTCACTTCCCTTGTTCCAATGAAAGTCTTGTTTTCAAAATGCTAACACGTTGGTTTTTCCTCTCATGTTTCACCAGGCTCTGAACCTACAGTCTCACAGACTGAAAAAAGATGTTGCAGTTAATTAGAATGTACATTTTCAGTAGTTAGTAACTACTTGGGTTATTTTTTTAAGCATTGATTTAAAAGAGGCAGGTAGAATTATCTTAGCAAACTGTAGTTTGCCTCCAAGACATCAGTGTCTCCCTTTAACTTTCTCTTTTGAATATGTTTATGTGACCCAAATTGTTCTTTGTTAGGTTAATACAACCTTAAGGATTTTGCTTTAATGCATACTGACAGCGCACTTTACTTAGCAGCCAATCCTCATTTGCCCAGCAGCGTAGATTCTGCTTAATATAACTTCTTTTTTGCATAAACATATGCATGACTATTAGTCAATTTTTTAAATGTACGAGTTATAAATACAGCAGAACAACCTACCAAACCTAACAAGGAACCCCCAAAATTTTCAAATTAAGACTATCAGTAGATTTCAGTTCTACGTTTACTGTAAGTTGATCAAAACTAGAAGAAAATGACTAAAACTGTTTAAATCTTTGTATGTATTTATTACTTGATGCAATAAAGCTTATTTGCATTAACATAAATAAATCTCAGAGTGGTCAGACAACTACCCAAGGAGACATAATGTTTAATAAACGGCAGAGCCAAGATCCGAACTCAAGTCAGTTGGCTTTGGTACAGGGCATGACTCAATAATCTAGCAGAACCAAAGAGTGGACTATTTCTAGACACTCCAGAAATATGCAATTCAAAACGGATACCTATCCTTAAAATAGTAAATGTTATTTCTAGTCATCATGGCTAGACACCTTCAGACAATTTATATCTAAAATATGCAGATTTATAAAATCTGTATCTGTATAAAATATACAGATTTAACACGTTTGTGTTTCTAATAAAAAAAATGCTCTTAAGTGAAGATGCTTCACTTCTACTTAATGATTTTGCATTGGTTCGAAGGTAAAATTAAAACTTAAATGATTAATTTAGTCTGGTATAGAGGAAATGAATTCCTTTGTTCCATTACCCAAATTAAATACTACATATATTTAAAAATTCAGTTGCATTATGTTGAATAAAACAAGATGTTTTGCAAAGGCCGTTAAAATGGTGTTAGCGACAAAGCACAAGTTCCATCACCTATTACTTAACCCAAGTTAGGATAATTCTGCACAAATACATAAAACTGAATACTTCAAATACATATTGTGAGTAAAAACAGAGTTAATTATAAAAAAAAAAAAACTTTGTCTTTAATAAATTAGACTGGGGAAGGGGGACAGCAGAGGAAGACCAGTTACGTTATATGAAGAGATTTTCTTTAAAGCCAAGTTTCTTACCTAATCAGGATAACTAAATTAAATGAGTGATTAACCTGTTTAAACACTGAAGTATGCTTGGAACAGAAAGTATTTTTTTAATGAAGTATTTAAATTATGTAAACATATGTAACAACATATATGTAAGTTAAGAAGCATAATAGTAGAACAAACACCCACAAACCCACCACTAAACTAAGAACCTTATCAACACCACTGAAACCTTTATGCTCCTCCTCATCCTCTACCCCAACACTAGGGGCAATTCTTCTCTAGCCTGAAATCATTCCCATTTACTTTGTTAATAAGCTTATTGGCTTCCTTCTTCCACTAAAACATACTAGAAAAAGGCAGAAATTTTGTTTTGTTTTTCCATTTTATCTACCAATGTGTCCCATGTAGAAAGTATCCAGCAATAATTATTGTAATGAGAATAACAGGAAATACTTGATTAGACTTATTGTCAATCCCTATTCTATATGTTATATATATTAGCTCATTTAACCCTTTCAATAAACACTTTATCTAGGTACCATTATTATTCCCATATATAGAGAGGAGGAAACCAAGGCATGAAGGAGTTATGTGACTTGATAAGGTCATATTCATCACCACTCTGAAAAGCAAAAAATATTTCTGCACTTCTAACGTAACAGATGCCATCATGTTTTAGTAATTTTCAGTTCCTTGTAGGATTGATTATTACCGGAAATTGTTTTTTAAAAATAATGAAAATTCAACAAATATATATTGAGCATCCATTTTGTGTCAGGCACTGTTCTAGGCACTGGAGATTCAGTATGAAGAAAATGGACAGAAGTCTCTGTCTTCCTGAAACTTACATTCAAGTGAGGTTGAAAAAGTAAACAAGACAAATAAGTACATATATAGTATGAGAGATAAGTACAAGTACCCAGGAGACAAATTAAACAACAGAAGCAGGGATATAAAAGATCAGAGAGGATAAAATTTTAGCTAGCCTTCAAGGAATGACTCCCTGAGAAACTGAGTTTTAAGTAAAGACCTGAAAGAGATCATGGGATTAGTCATGGAAGAACTTTTCCAGCAGAGAGAACAGCAAGAGGAAATGCTGTATTCAAGAGTCCCAACAAAGTCAAGACAGCATGATGCATCACAGGACCACACAGCAACCAATATATGATACAAGAGATCTTTCTCACTTTTTCTATCTTGGTATTCTGAAAGACTCCTCTTTTCTTTAAAGAAGCATGCTTACTGAGACCATCGTCATGGTACACAGCACATTCAAGAAACACTATTCTGCACTTAATAGCAATAGGTATTACATGTCACTTTATATTCTAAACTAGTTTCTTCAAGGATTATTTTGGGATATTTTTCACCTTTCAATAAAAACTTTTCCTGTTTGGAAGTACAAATAAGTTAGGTCCTTCTGTAGAATCATTTGCCTACAAAATTTAATCACTAGGTATGCAATGATAGCTCTCTTCTGAGTCTTGCTTTGGATAGTTTCAAGAAGCCATGAGAATTAATCTCATAGGGAATTTATTACAGAGCTATTTAAAGCTACTTCTCTGACTAAATATCGTGGACTGAACACACTCGTTTATCTGTATTTCTACCTACACACCACTGAAGAGATGAGAATCCAGCTTTAAACACATAGGATAGAGTAAATATAAGAGAGATGTCCATTTCAACAGTTTTTCAAAGCTGGAAAAAAGATGGTAATTCATCAAGTTGAAACCTAAGCAAGCCGTAAATAAAGTCCAGAGACCATCGATATGTAGTGAAGGACTCAATACTCAAAAAGTGCAAGGTGCAAACATAAGAGTCTGTATCAGACAGACCCAATCTTACTCAACAAAATAACTGAGCAGTGGCTAACGATTCTCTAGTATAACCGACACCTAGTAAAAAGGAACCTGGAGGAAACAGAGACAGTGTAGGGAATTAAAGAAACTTGTAAAATCCTAAAAGATTACATGGACAAAATAAGAGGAGGAGGAGGACAACAACATTCTGAAAGAACACCAGAAAGAGCTCTTGGGAACTGAAAAATCGATATGAGAGCATAAATGAAAATGTGCTAGAATAAATAGAAGTAAAGTTGAAGAAATATTTCAGAAACCAGAACAAAATACCAAAAGGTTAATGCAGGAAATAAAAGAAATAATAGAAAACTTCCACAGATCAGGATTTTTTAAATTAACAGAGCCTATCAAGTACAATCTGTTCTGTTATAAACCTTGTTTGGAAAACACCAGTTTGTTCCAACACAACTTATACGTAAGAGAACAATTTGAACATAATGCACATTTCACATGTGCTTATGTGTGATTTTGTCTGTGAGAAACATCAGGTGAACGCAGGAAACTGCACCCAGCTGAACCAAAACTGCACCCAGCAAAATGCAAACACACGCATGTCTCAAACATGTAACACCTACCTCAGCTCAGCACATTTGTTGTTCTGCAAAATTACGTTTTGCTATTCTTTTGCAAAGGATAACTTTTCTATATAAAAACACTCATTCAACATCTCAAATATGTCTAATCACACTGGTTCAAAAACATCAAGCAGCATGCATAAAAGAAAAGCTTTTAAATATTGAGGAGAAGCCGGAAATAAGGCATTTTGAAAGAAATGAGAGAATACGTGACGAGAACATATGATATCTCCCAAGCAACAGAAATAAAAATCATGTCGTGGGCCTTTACAATGTATGGAAATAAGAGAAACTCCTATTGCTGGAGCAATTTCAAGTGCTGCAAAGTCAGAAAGAGCAACCCCTAAACAGAAGAAAAAGAAAGCTGTCGAATATATGTACTGAAAAGCAAATAGCCAAAAAAAAAAAAAAGGAATAATCTTTCTCAGAATCAAAGAGAAAGCACTATTTATATAGAAATATCTTAAATGGAAATCACTAAATCCTACAGAATTTCCTCCCTTTGTGCTAGTAGCTGGTTTAGTAGCTTCAAAAATCTCCATAATTTCCAAAGCCTTGAGTTGTAGGGTGAAGCAGAGAGTCCAGCTAAGAAAACTGCAAAAAGAACTTCCAGCAGTGATAAAGAAGTTAACTGAAGAAGGTGGCTATATATTGGATCAAATTTTCAATTCTGATGAAATAGTTATCTGTTACATATACATCAGATCTGTTAACTGACACTGCTTCATATTCTTGGACAGACTTAGAAAACTAAGTTTCCAAGGGTTTCAAAGTCCACTCATATCAAGTAGAACAAGTTCCAGGATCTACTTTCACTTTTGAAACACATCGGTGAAGTCTTTGAAGCCTTTCCAGTTATTATATTCTATCAAATCTGATCTTCCTAATTTCTCATTATGATTCTATCAGCAAAAATTCCCAATCTTCTCTTAATAGTATGATCCTTTTCCTTTTTCATTCCACTGAAAAGTATCATTTCCAAACAACCTTTGAAAGCATCTATGATGTTATTTTAGCCATTTAAGTCCATAAATACAGTTAAAAAACATCTTGATCATGACTAACTTTTACGTGCAGCTTTTTAAAGAGTCAGATTTTGAACACCGGAGTCAGATCTTCATTCAGATTTCCAAACACCATTTCTTCATAGTAAAATGGGAGTGATAATACATATTTCACAATGATGGCAGGGGCAGCCCATCTAGAGCAGGCACTGCAAAGACGCTGGCTGCAGGAAGGGAGGCGCAGCGGCGGGTGCAGGCTCCACAGAGCCAACAAGGGCCGGGAACAGGTGGGAGCCCTGCCTGCTACCAAGCTGGCAGGGCAGAAGCTTGCACTCCCAGGTTCAGCTGCAGCCGCCCAGCCGCAGCTCAGGACCTGGGCATCCCTGTGCTCTTGGGGGCCCAGGAAGCTCCCCTTCCCCCACAGGCTTGGAAGGGCCTGCTCCCACTCTTTGGTCTCTCCCCATTCCCAGTGCCTGCTCTGATTTCATAGCAAAGTTATGGTCAAGACTGGGTGCCGTCTGGCCAGGTGTGTGTGTGCTCAGGGCAGCAGCTGACATGCCAGCCTCCCCTACTCTGCCTCAGCCCCCTCTGGACTTTGGGCACCAACAAGCGCAGGAAGGAGGCTGGGGTAGGGCTGAGGGCAGCTCTGTCCAACCCTGCAGGCGCCCCTCTGCAAAAACAGCCTGGGCGCTGTGGATGGCGTGTTGATGGTGGGAGGCAGACAGGTTCTTGGACAGAAAGCGGAAGATCCCTGGTAAAACCCCACCTTCAAGTGATGAATGGCCTAAAGGCGGGGGCTGGGTTGCCAGTTCTGGGTGGAGTCCGTGGGATGGGAGTGAGAACTTATGGTGCTTTTTCTAGGCCCACCCATGGCTGTCCATGGACCAAACAGCACATATTTCCTCCCTTCTAAACCCATAGAAAAACCCTAGGACTCAGCCAGACTCACACAGATGTGGGGACTACCAGCTGCAGGAAGGAGCCACCCACCAAGGGTCTGCTTGACTTGTGGGGAATGACCTGCCTATGGAAAGGAGCTACCCACTGTGGGTCTCCTCTGCTGAGAGCTGGACACTTGCCAGGACGACCTGCCTGTGGAAAGGAGCTACCTACTGCGGATGTGCTCTCTGCCGACAGCTGGGCACTCATTGAGAGACCTGCCTGCAGAAAGGAGCCACCCACTTTGGGTCTCCTGAGAGCTGTTCTGTCACTCAGTGAAGCTCCTCTCAACCTTGCTCACCCTCCAGTTGTGCACATACCTCATTCTTCCTGGACACAAGAACTCAGGACCTGCTGAATGGCAGGACTGAAAGAGCTGTAACAGAAGCAGGGCTTGCCACATCGCAGGTGACGAGAAAGAGAGAAGAGCTGCAGCCCTTCAGGGAGCCCAGACCTAGAGGCTCCCCAAGCCAGGGTTGTGACAGCCTCTTTGGGGCTCTGCGGTTCCTGGAATCTCCAAGCTTCCAGGTGCCACTGCATTCCCCGGTGCCCAAAGTGGAAGCCACTTAAAAGATGCCCGGTCGAGATGCAGCCTTGCACAGAGCTGGCACCTGGAGCGGCCTACCCCACTGCAGCCAGCTGCAGTGGCGAGACCCCTGTCACTTCACACGCCCCTTTGCCACTCACCCCTGCCTGGCTCACCCTTGGCAGGCATGGGATCCAGGACTGGAGTGCAAGCTGAGAGCAGCCTGCCAGGCCAAGTGGGTGGTATGAGCCCAGAGGGCCTAAGCACAACTCCAGCAAAGGCACCACTGGCCACAGAGGTTTCTGGCTGGAAAAGCCACACCCCAAGGATCCTGTGACAATAATACTGTTATGACATTTAAAAGAGATAACACAAGAAAAGAACCTGGGGCTTTCCACAGTAATTAAAGTGAGCATTAAGGTGAAGCCCTTGTGTTCTGAACTACTTGGTTTTAGCCATAATTGGGGTTAATCAAAAGAGATCCTCACATTTCTCAAATTACTTCTTAAAGTAGAAAGTTGCTTAAGAATGGCCTAATATAAAAAGTGTTATTACCGATGACTTCCAAAAGAAGTTTTTTTTCCAATATGAAAACCACCTTTATACAACTTGATGCCCTTTTCCTTGACACAGAATAATTATCTAAAGAAGCAATTTATAAGTGACTTCATTGTTTTTGGTAAAAAGACAACTCATTTTGCCTTAATCCCTATGACATGATGAATTAGTTCAGAGGGTGATTCCTAATGTTTCTACTTGATGTCTTTAAAGAGAAATGCCTTTCACTTCCTCACCCATTTATTTGATGTCCTACGCTGTGTTAGAGCCCTTGCAGCCCCCTTCACGGAGGCTGCCCTCTTAGACTGTCCTCGAGGAAAGTTATGGAGGGAGGCCCCATCCGCTTCTAGTCCCCTCTTCCCTTGATTTTGGCATATCTGTTGCTCCAGCAGGAAATGAAGCAACCTTCTCCCCAGAACAAGGAAGGGAAAATGGTCTTTCTTTCCCACCACAGCTCCTTTCCACAAATACTTCATTCACAAATATTTTGTGGCTGGCATTGTACTAGTTACTGGGCTTCTTTTGAAGAGTGAAGAAGCCCTCCTTCTAAAAAGCTCTCACACCAGAAAACGCTGGTAGAAATGTGTCAACAATGGTTTCTCTTAGTGGCAGGAATGACAGAATTTATCTAGTTTCATCGCAGACCACTAGAATAGAGATGTTTTCAGATAAAAGCTGTTTTCTTGTTATAAAGAAAAAAGGAAATGCAAAATACTTTTAAACCAAATTTAACTAGGAGAATGGAATGTTTATGGGACAGTTAAATCCTAGGTAATATAATAAACATAGTACACATTATCTTGCTCAGTAGTCAACTCACATCTATTATCATTGCATATACAAATTAGTAGTTAACTCAGACTAGGCAAAATTAATTTGTTCACTCTCATACTGCTAGTAAGTATAACAGCTGACCTGGAATAGGAACTCAGGTTTTCCTGACTCAAAAATCTAACTTCTTTCCATACACTTAAGTATTTCTTTAGTGCCTACCTGTGGTAAGCATTGTGATTGGCCCATAGTCCAGAAGGGGTGGTAGATTTATAAGCAATAATTATAGGGTAAAGTAATAAATGTGATATTTTAAGTATGGCAGGTATCAGGAAAGCGTAAGAGGAGGTAACTGAGTGAAGTACTAGGTGGTGAGTAGTCAGGAAAGGTTTCACCAAGGAATTTTCTCCTAAATTAAATCTTCAGGAATAATCTTAAAATCATTCATTCGTCCAGAGCATAAACATATTAAGGAAAAAGCAGAAAATGTCCAAAACAGAGGCAGAAATTCAAAGCATCATTATGGAAGGTGCCCAAACAGTAGGGTTATCTGAAATAGTTACAGAATGGTGGGAAATTAAGGCAGACAAATATTCATTCAGAGATCTTCTAATCCCCCCAAAACACTGCTAAGGAATCTGAAATTCACCCCACAGCACATGAGCCCCAGCCAATCAGAACAGATACTATTATAAACAGCCAGTTCAACCTAACTGGTGCAAACCAGCAAAATATCAACCCTGCCTCTAGGAATTGGGAGCAACCAGTGGCGGGTTTACTGCAGAAGAGTAGCCTGACCTGCTCTGTACTTTAGGAAGGCAATTTTTAAATATATAGCATGAAGATATAATATAAAGTATGAACAGAAGGAAAACGAAAGCAGAGACCAGGAGTAAATTCTATTAAAGGGTCTCTACTGGAGGGAGAGGAGGGAGAAATGATTTTAAGAGAAGCCAGGTAATGAAAATGTAATCATCATTTCAAATGAGTCTATTACAATAACAAATAAGACTATGTATTATACAGAAACCATTATACAATAAGAATAATTCAGACTGGTGACTCTGATATTACCCCCACAAATATATATGAATGTTATTTCAGCAGAGTAACAAGAAAACTTACTATCATTTAACTAAGCACCTTGCTGTGTTCAAGTTACATAACATCAAACATCTATTTTACAAACATTTTCAGAAAGGTGCTGGGCCATAGAAAATATGGTTCTATAAACTCTACATCACAATGGCTTCATTTAATCTCTTTTATGGAAAAAAGAAAGCATGTTTGTTCAACAAAAGCATAAGTAATGATCTATTTCTAATAAGCCTCTGAGTCCTACTTTGTGATCATTTTAGTATAGCAAATGTTCAAGCTACATATTCTGGCCCACACTACTTTCAGTTATGTGGATCACTACTCCAGTAAATCATTTACAAGCCTGCGAATGGCAATGTGCACAATTACAGCACAAAAATCTAAAGAAAAACAAATCTTACACAATATATAAAAATAAAAAAATATTTTTTTATAAAAAAATAGAATTTAAAAGTCCACATTATGAGATACAAGATATTAGGGGCTCCCCTACTTACAGTATTTCATCTGGGTGCTTTAAGTACTTGATATAGTCTCTATTTCCAAATCAATAAGAGAATACAAAAAATTCAGAAAGACCCTCAAAGAACACAAAATAAGCGACAAGAGAATAAGGAACAAAAAGAATCAAGCATGGTATGTCTCAGATCCATTAGGATGATTAATGTGTTTGGGAATTTTTTAAAACTCTGTTTACTTATTTGTGAAAAGTAAAGAGTTACAAGCTAATATATAATTACAAACTATAAATTATAATTATAAAGATTTTAGATGCATATTGCACTTACAAAGAGCTTGAGAAACTTAAAAAAGTTTATATCCTGCCAGTCATCAGTGAAAGAGATCACTTCATATATTCTTTCTTTCCCCACTAATCTTGGTTCTTTTTTTTATTCTCATTACACAAAAATCTTAGTTCTAAAGTAAAAACTAAAGCTGATCATACAAGAAAATATTGCCTCTGAGTTTCTCATGTGTTTGATCAAAGGGGTCAGTTTTACTTGACAATGTAACAAAAACAGACGTCACCATATCTGTATAAGCATAGAGGAAAAAAAGTAATAAATAGATATAAAAGCTACATGGGATTTCCTAAAATTATAGATTTTCAGCAAACAGTCCATGGAAATTTCTCTTAAGTGTCATAATGACCTAACATCTATACATCAAATTCAACTTATTTGACAAATCCACAAGCTTCTCACATCTGTATTACTCTTCAATCTATCCAGAATTACAGAAATAGCAGTTCTAACTAAAGTGCGGTTTAGTTATGCATTGCACTCTTGACTTTGGATTAGAAGTTAAGGAGGCTAAACAGCTTATATCTTAAACACTAAACAAAAAAAAAGAAAAAGAAAAAAATACTAAACACTTAAACTCAAAGGTGGATCAATGCAAATAAAATCAGATTTACTATTGAATTTCATTAGGAGGTTTGCATAAAGAGAATAGTTCTCTCTTTGAAAATGACCTTTTTAAACAAACATCTAACTCCTTAAATGGGTGGCATCTGATTAGATTTCATGAAAAAAATTGTATTTTCAAATTAATAGCCATTTGCTCTTAAGATATAATAAAGAAGAAAAGGTTTTAAAGAATCCTTACCTATAATTCAATCATGGTAATTGTCAAAGAATGCCAGAAGATTAAATCATGAAAGAAAAATCAGTCATTTCCCATACTGTTTACTGTACTTGTTGTTGAGTTATTTTACTTGTATGTACCTAGCTTAAATTTTCATATTCAAGCATGAAACCCTCATGCAGCCCATGGAGAGTTCTACAGTGCTAGGAACTGAGGTGCTTCCTCCCAACAGCCAGCATCAGCTTGCCAACCGCATTAGTGAGCTGTCTCGGGGTGGGGGATCTTCCAGCCCCACTGTCAAATCTTGGGATGATGGAAGCCCTAGCTGACATCTTGACTGTAACCTCATGAGAGACCCTGACCAAGAACTGCCTAGCTAAACCACTTCCAAATTCCAGACCCTCAGAAACTAAGATGATCCTCACTGTTTTAAGCCACTAAACTTTAGGGTAACTTGTAATGCAGCATCAGAGATCTAATAAAAGGACATGCAAAAATAGTAATAGTATTTCAGTGTGACTATAATAGAAGACTTGGAGTAATTTCTTTTTCTACTTCCTAAACTTTAAGGTTATGTCACTTTCATTGTTCCATTTTTAAAAAGCCTATTTAATGTTCATATTACTCCCACCATTCTCTTTAGAGAAGTTCTACTGAAGTCATTCACTCACCCAACAAATGCCTACCAGGATGACAAGTCAGAACAGTCACCATCCCTGATCTTATAGAGTTTACAGAGAGACTTTAATCAAGTAATGCCTCAAATTTGTCTAGGATTACAGATAGTAATATAGTGATATAGTCTTTTTTTATTTTTTGCTATAACATGTTTCTGGAAAGCAAATTAATTTCTTCTAGAAGGCAAATCAAGTAAGTGGTTAGTTAGTAAACTGGGAAAATGTCAGCATAACACAAAAGTCATATTGGTTCACAGGGTTTTTTCCTTGACAAGAACACTCAGTACAGCCAGTGAATTACAGCCTTTATCAAGAATAGAAAGAGCTCTCAGCTCTGCTGGTATAGCAGCAGGAAGAAGCTTTTCATTTGTATTTAACAAGACCTAAACGCAAGCGCTTCCACCAGGAGCCCCTACCAGCTTTATGCTGCTTTCAGTTTATGCCAGGTTACCCTGCCTCTTGTACGCAACCTCATGCAGCCCCCTGGTTTGGAGCTCCACATCCTTCTGTGTTATATCAGCACCTGCCACCTCTGCTCTAATTAAAATGTTGCCAGCATTTCACTCTTCTTCTTTGTGTATTTTTAATACCTACCATTAAAGCTTACTGTTTTGCTAAACTGGTACCAACGTTTTGTTTTCTCAAGACAAGTTTCGAGTGGTTGGCTGCCACCTTGTTTTCTCCGTAAGCTGTCTCATTTTGAGCACACAATGCTGCAGAACAAGGTATTTAGGAACATACATATCATGGCACAGAAGAAATGTCTGAAGAAAACTTTCATAGCACCAGAACAGTATATAACACAGGACCGTGACCTACTATGGAAATAGCATGTGCGAAGGTTTAAAGCACAGAGACATGAATACAAGGAAAGTCTCCCAGGAAAAAAATGCAGGCTTACACTTTGTCTTCATCTACCCCCAAAGACTTTGCCAGACTATATTCACTTCAGATGGCTGAAGCATTCTGTTTTCTAATAGGACTCTATGGGGGGAGGGGAGCATGACAGTGATGAGACGGATCCAGTGGTTCTCAACCTTGGATGGACCTCAGAATCGTGTAGGAAGTTTTTAAAAAATACAAATGTTCAGGCTCATACCTCATAGATTCAGATTGTACTCATCTTGTGTGAGTCAGTTCCCCCAGGTGATTTCAATGTGAAGCCAGGGCCACAAACCACTAGACCAGAGTGGGGCGCTGGCAGCAATCAGAGCTCTGCAGAATAGCTCTTAGGAAGAAATGTTCTAAACAACAACAAAGCCCACGACTGATACTACTTATGTATTAAAAACTTTGCAATTTTGGCCAGGCATGGTGGCTCACACCTGTAATCCTAGCACTTTGGGAGGTCAAGGCAGGTGGATCACCTGAGGTCAAGAGTTCAAGACCAGCCTGGCCAACATGGTGAAACCTCATCTATACTAAAAATATAAAAAAGGGGCCAGGCGTGGTGGCAGGCGCCTATAACCCCAGCTACTTGGGAGGCTGAGGCAGGAGAATCACTTGAACCCAGGAGGTGGAGGCTGCAGTGAGCTGAGATCATGCAATTGCACTCCAGCCTGGGCAACAAGAGTGAAACTCCATCTCAAAAAAAAATTTGCAATTTTTAATTAGTAAATAAGACTGTATATTCATTTTTCCCAACAAAATTCACAAGGATATTCCTAGGACACAAGTAGGGCTGGAAATAAGCAGAGCTGGAATGTGAGGGCCAAGCCCCCAGGACTACTCATCTACGATTCTTGAGGAGGCAGCACATAGGGCTGGCACCCAAGGGCTAGGATTTATGATCCTCAAGAAACTAGGGAAGAGGCGTAGGGAGAGGGTAGAAGCTTAGAGCTGGTACCAGAGGGATTTAGGTAAGCTATTCAGGGTGACTTAGCACATTCAAATAGCAGGTACCATTTTAAAACATGGCCATCTTTGGAATGTCAAAATAAAGGATAAAAATGTGTAGAGTGGTTTAAATACAGTCCTATTATATGGAGGTAGATAAGTAGGTGGCAACAAAAGTTTTCAAACTTGGTAATCAGAATCATAGGAGGGGATATTTTAAAAATACAGATTCCTTGGCCAGGCACAGTGGCTTATGCCTGTAATCCAAGCACTTTGGGAGCCCATGGCAGGCAGATCACTTGAGCTCAGGAATTTGAGACCAGCCTGGACAACATAGTGAAACCCTGTCTCTACTAAAAATATAAAAAATTAGCCTGGTGTGGCAGCATGCACCTGTAGCCCCAGCTACTTGGGAGGCTGAGGTGGGAGGATCACCTGAGCCCAGGAGGTCAAGGCTGTAATGAGCTGAGAACACACTGCACTCCAGCCTGGGTAACAGAATGAGACCCCATCTCAATAGAAAAAAAAATACAGATTCCTGAGCCCAATGTCAAATCTTATGAATTCGAATCTCCAGAGATATAAAATAATAAACTAACAATAATGGCTATGACTGGGCATGGTGGCTCACACCTGTAATCCCAGTACTTTGGGAGGCCAAGATGGGCAGATCACTTGAGGTCAGGAGTTGGAGACCAGCCTGGCCTACAAGGCGAAACCCCATCTCTACTAAAGATACAAAAATTAGCCAGGCGTGGTGGTGCATGCCTGAAATCCCAGCTACTCGGGAGGCTGAGGGAGAAGAATTGCTTGAATCCTGGAGCTGAGATTGCGCCACTGCACTCCAGCCTGGGCAACAGAGCGAGACTTCATCTCAAAATAAAAAACAAAAAAACCAATAGCTGCTAAGAAGAACGAAACTGGATCCCTCCCTGTATCTCACCATATATAAAAATTAATGAGATAGAGTAAGGACATTGATGCCTGATCAGAAACAACAAAACTTCTAGAAGAAAACCCAGGACGCACTCTTCCAGACATTGGCCTGGGAATATAATTTATTACTAAGATCCCAAAAGCAAGTGTAACAAAAACAAAAATAAATAAATGAGACTTCATTAAACTAAAAGCTTCTGCACAGCGAAAGAAATAACAGAGTAAACAGATAACCTACAGAATGGGAGAAATATTTGCAAACTATATACCTGACAAAAGGCTAATCTCCATAATCTACAAGGAACTCAAACAAATTAGCAAGGAAAAAAAACAAATAATTCCATTAAAAGTGAAAAAAGGATATGAATAGATATTTCTCAAAAGATATACAAATGGCCAAGAAACATGAAAAAATGCTCAATATCACAAATCACCAGATACCACCTTACCCCAGACAGAATGGCCATTTTTTTTAAGTCAAAAAATAATGGGTGTTGTCGCAGATACAGTGAAAAGGAAACACTTATACACTGTTGTTGGGAAATTAGTACAACCTCTGTAGAAAAGAGTATAGAGATTTCTCAAAGAACTAAAAGAAGATCTACCATTCAATCCAGCAACCCTACTACTGGACATTTACTAAAAGGAAAAGACACTAGCACTGATATGTTATTATATATAAAAGACACTAGCATTTACATGTTATCACAGCATAATTCACAATTACAAAGATATGGGATCAACCTAAATGCCCATCAACTGATGAGTAAAGAAAATATGATACACATACACACACACACACACAAACATTCACATATCATGGAATTTTAAAAAAAAGCCATATAAGGACAAAATAATGTCTTTTGCAGCAACGTGGACAGAACTGAAGGCCATCATTCAAAGCGAAGTAAACTCAGGAATGGAGAACCAAATACCAAATGTTCTCACCTATAAACACGAGCTAAGCCATAGGTATGCAAAGGCATACAGAGCTGTATAAGGGACATTGGAGACTCAGAGTCAGAGTGTGGAGAAAGCGGATGAGGGATAGAAAATCACCTATTGGGTACAATGTACACTATTCGGGTGACGGGTATACTAAAAGCCCTGATTTCACCACTGTACAATTCATCTGTGTAACCAAAACCACTTGTACGCCTAAAGCTATTGAAATTAAAAAAAAAAAAAACAAAACAAAACCCTGCTAGCAGTTATTCCGCAATTACAATATGCCAGGCAATTTTCTAAGCACTTTGTATGTATCACCTGATTTAGTTCCTGTAACAGCCCTAAGAGTCACCTGCGACACAGAGAAGTAACTTGCCCATGGTAGATGAATCCAAGTTTCAAAACAGCCTGTGCTCCTAACCATGATATTCTGCATTATTTAAGATACCTTCTACCCACAACAAACCAAGTAATTTTTGAGGCAGCTGGTATTTATCCAGTATTTGGGAACCGCTACACTATGGGAACTTTCAAGTCACTTTAGCCATTTTACTCTTTGAAATCAGACACAAAATCGACAGTACCTCCCATTATTGGGCTTTATATCAAGCAGTATTATCACCTTTATTATGAAGAATTTACCATATGCTAAATGCACAGAAATAGTTTTCCTGTAGAAGATGGGCTTATGTCTAAGTTTGCTGTAACTAACAAAAATAGAAATTTTACATAATATAGTTTTTTCTTAACCTCACTTAGCAGGTTGCTATGTTCTATCAATTCTGCCCTAATAATATCTTAAATGCTTTTAAATTCTTTCTCTATTCCTACTGGCATCACACTAATCCCGATTTCTATCATAAGACTTCCAGATTATTGATTGCCATTTCATCCCAACTGGTTAATCTGGCTCCAATCTCTCTCCAGCTGGATCCAAGCAAATCCACCCTGTCCTTTTAGGCTAATTTTCTTAAAACATTTCCTCCTGTCACCCATGCAATTACAAATCTGTTAATGATTACAGGGTACCTACAGGATAAGCCCCCAATCTTTAGAGCCAGGCATTCAAGATCTATAACTACCCACTGCCTATCCATCTCTGACTTCCTTTTTATAAATTCAACTATAATGCATTTTTAATCCGAAATTCCTTCATAAAAACAAGAATTAAATATATCTGAAGCTACATTTAAAATGAGAAAAATATTTATGAGCTAATTCTTTAAATCCTTTTTAGTAAAATTCTAGCCATCTTGGAGTTAAATCTTCAAATCTCATACTACTTCAAATGAGCTGCTTTTACTAATAGCTCTTAAACTTTTGGCAGAATATGTAGGAGGATGTCCTTAACACAAATTAAGCTCTTGCATCTGATCTTGCTGGTAATCTTGAAGTTCAAAGTTAATTTAGTTTTAGATGTCCAATTACACAAAAACTCTGCCCCAGAGCAACAGGGAGGGTTTAGACTGTTTTTAAGCATGAATCTTGTATAATTCACTGAGCCAGTTTGTCAGTCTTGAATAGTATTATTTTTACTTGAAAACACATAGTACCATGCCAAGAGGAAAATGCATCCAATCCTAGAAGTACAAGCTAGTGAAATTTATCTATATATTTAAGGTCATGAAAGTTCCACTTACTCATCTACTACGAAGTTAAAAAAAAAAAAAAAAGTTTTACTACCAAGCAGAACTGAGAAGAGTCAAATGACTGCCCTAATATCCGTTTCAGGTGGAGCTAATTTATCAGTTATTTTCTGTGGCTTCTCTGGAGCTCTTATAAAAGTTCTCCGTTACCCCATGAGGACTGAATGTAAGATGAGGGGGAAAAAAGCCCTCCATAATTTGATGATTTATGTAGCCATCATGCAAAATCCATATGAGTAAGAAAGTGGCAGACAGGTAAACATTTTAGAGAGCCAGAGACAGGTTTGCTGCTGGAAACCATGCCCTTTCCTCTCCCCTTAATCAGCAGGGCTCAACTATTGCTTTCTTAGTGCTTATGTGAGGTTAAACTGATCCATCTTTTAAAAGATTAGAAAAATATGCAAATAATTAACAAAGGGAACAAATGAGAAATAAAACTTTCCCATAGTCCAATCTTTAATAACAGATTCACAGAACAACTCAAGACCTGGAAGCCTGTGGAAAGGAAAAGAAAAGTTCTAGAAAAAGCAGTATCCACAAATGAGCAAACCAAGAATCCAAAGGATGAAGATTTTAACCACTGCATGTTGTATCACCAATAAAGGCACAAACTGCCTTGAAACAGCTCTCCAATTACCAGAGCAGGTAATTGGATTCGAAAGGAAAATAGATTCATGTCTGGCCACATCCTTTATAATTAATATTATCTCATTCAGACAAATGATGTACAACTCAGAGTCTAAAATGTTTTCATAGGAAAAATTCCTTAAAGTTGTCCCATGAGCAGTTAGATTTGTGTCTAATATTCCTCATAACTGCAGAACTCATTCCTCATGGTCTGGTGCTGCCTTTACCATACTGATGTTTGAAGAAAAAAATTGAAGGTCTCATAGTTTACTTTTCCTTCCCCAAATACCCTGTGACACAAAAGCCCCTGGGAGAAGGCAGTGTGTGCTTTCATTTGCTATTTAATTTTGCAGAAAGCAGCCATGTTGTACCACACCAGAGCCTGGCACTAGGCATGATTCACTCCACCTCCAATAGGAAAAAATGCAGATAAAGCAAAAAGCAAGTTGACGTCAGACCCAGCTTTTAAGAGTCAAGGTCCAGAGTCTCTGCTGGGACCAGTCTTTATTCCTTCCACACTACTGTTATTTATCACCCCATCCTAATCACACCCAATAACGCATTCAAATGGCTCAATGACAACAGTTAAGTTATATTCTATTGCTTAAGAAATTAGGAAAGCATAAAAAATCATTTAATTTTCCATCAAAAAAAGTTAAAATTTAAAAGTTCTGGCATATAAAATGCATAATAGCTAACCACCTGAAAAACTTAGATTTTAGACAACCAAGGGTTTGCTGTTCATCAAAGCAAAAAGAATCTACAAAATACAATCCTGCCACCTTGTGGTACCTATTCAAAAGTACTTCATACTTTACAATAAATTTCCTGATTTTAAAAAATGTGCTTATTTGAAAAAATACTAATCAAGATAAAGTTATTTTAAAATATTAAATACTCATGCTGATTATTAGCTAAAATGCACTGAAGTTTGTTAAATTGTCAATGTTTGGTGTGAAATGAAATTATCTCTCAGGTCAAAACTAAATTCTCTCTTCCAACACAAGATGTAGAAACGCAATTGTGTAGCACTTGATCTCTTGACAAAGTCTTACCATCACACTTTCCTTTCTGATAGTTAAATAACCAGAATGTTAAATAAATAGAACTGCAAAACTTTTACTAGATAGCATTACTTGATCAATTTTTAACTATAAGTAGAGATTAAATATGGTAAATTTCTATATCTTTACTAAACATATAATTTTTTTTTTTTGAGACAGAGTCTTGCTTTGTCGCCAGGCTGGAATGCAGTGACGTGATTTCGGCTCACTGCAACCTCCGCCTCCCGGTTCAAGCAATCCTCCTGCCTCAGCCTCCCAAGTAGCTGGGACTACAGGCGCGCGCCACCATGCCCAGCTAATTTTTCTATTTTTTTTTAGTAGAGATGGGGTTTCAACCATGTTGGCCAGGATGGTCTCGATCGCTTGACCTTATGATCCGCCTGCCTCGGCCTCCCAAAGATAATTTTTATGTTGCTCAGACTCTTTAATGAACTTAAATAAACTTAAGTTTCTTAACATATTAAAACACAGAACCACTGGCATTTTCAGAGCATCATCTATAATAATTACTTTTAGAAAATTGTTAAATGATGATTAAGTCTCCTTTTTACAAATAAAATATTGAAAGCTTATCCTGTGAAAATATAAACTACCAATTACAGGAGTCCTCCCTTATCTGTGGTTTCACTTTCCATCATTTCGTTTACCCATACTCGAAAAATATTAAGTGGAAAATTCCAGAAACAAATAATCATAAATGTTAAATTCTGTGCTGAAATCCTCCCTTCGTCCAGCAGATCCACATTGTATACACGACCTGCCTATTAGTCACCCAGTAACTGTCTCAGTTACCAGATCCACTGCAGCGTATCAAAGTGCTTGGAGGGTTCAAGCTGCCCTTATTTTACTTCGTAGTCCCCAAGGGCAAGAGTGGTAATGCTGGCATATTGTTATAATTGTTCTATTTTATTACTGTTGTTAATCTCTTACTGTGCCTAATTTATAAATTAAGCTTTATCACAGATCTGTATGTATACGGAAAAAACATAGTGAATATTGGTTTTGATCCTATTCTCAGTTTCAGGCATCATGGGGAGTCTTAGAATGTGGCCCCTGGAATAAAGAGGGGCCACAAATACAAAGAGAAACTGTGGCATTTTTCTGTTATACAGTATCGTTTGAATTATTTCTTCTATTTAACAAACACTAGTCATCTCTTTTACCTCACAACTTGAGAACTGTTCCTTCTCTTTTTTTCATATGAGCCAGCATGTTTTACCTTGCACACTGGTATCAATCCTTCAGACACTCATAACCATTGGCGTATCTGATTTCTGTCTCCCCTCTCACCCATTCACTCAACAAACATGAGGACCTGCTATGCGTACCAGGTCCTTAGAACAGAAACATGAAAAAGCACAGTCCTCACCTGTAACCCCAGTACTTTGAGAGGTTGAGATGGGTGGATCACTTGAGTCCACGAATTTGAGACCACCCTGGACAACATAGTGAAACCCCAGTTCTACAAAAAATTAGCTGGTAGTAGCAGCATGCACCTGTAGACCCAGCTACCCTGGAGGCTGAGCCTAGGCTGTAGTGAGCCATGACCTAATCTGAAAGGAAAGGCAATTTTCTTTGTTTTGAGATATGTATGTTTGAACATTCCTTCTATCCCTCAAATTGTTCTCAAAATAAACTCCACATCTAACTGTAAAACTGTATTAGTCCATTTTCATGCTGCTGATAAATACCTGAGACTGGGCAATTTACAAAAGAAAGAGGATTAATTGGACTCACAGTTCCACGTGGCTGGGGAGGCCTCACAATCATGATGGAAAGCAAGGAAGAGCAAGTCATATCTTACATAAATGGCAGCAGGCAACGAGAGAGAGCTTGTGAAGGGAATTCGTCTTTTTAAAACTATCAGAGCTCATAAGATTTATTCACTATCATGAGAACAGCAGGGGAAAGACCTGCCCCCATGATTCAATTACCTCCCACCGGATCCCTCCCACAACAAGTGAGAATTCAAGAAGAGATTTGAGTGGGGACACAGCCAACCATATCAACCATTTTGCTAAGTATTTATTTTTATAGCATGAGTCTTGCTACAAAGACTCAAGATTGGCATTAATAGAAAAAAGTATAAAACAAAAAGGTTTATCAGGGATAATGATCATGCAAATGATTTTTTAAATAATCTTTTATCTTTCCTATCCGTAAGTTAGAATGTCCAAATAAGCCACTAACTGGCTACAGGAGACACAAGGGTATCAGTATTATGTAAAAATCCTAAAGTAAACGCAGAAAAAGATAAGATTAAAGAAAATTCAAAACGCTTTCAGAATGTGGTTTAA
This sequence comes from Cacajao melanocephalus, assembly GCA_963573385.1. NCBI lineage: Eukaryota > Metazoa > Chordata > Mammalia > Primates > Pitheciidae > Cacajao > Cacajao melanocephalus. The sequence continues at coordinate 87,236 of CAUYLG010049749.1, forward strand.
AAGGAATTAAAAAATAAAGTTTAAGAAACAAGATTTGCAAGTTGATTTGCTTTAAGTTTCATTGTTTTAATTAAGCATCATGTTTGAAAGCGCCATCACAGTTCCTTCTAAAGTGACTCCATTCTCCCTTTCAACTTTCTTAGTAAAATAAATGGCTTTTCTTATGTTTCTCCCTAAATGTCCCTGCAATTAGATGTAAATTCCTCTAGAAAAGCTTCTCTCAGATAGGGTATGCTACCAGATTTAAAATAATAAAGTATAATTTTAGTTAAAAACACACATGTTTACATATATACATGTCCATATATATCTTATATACGTTTTAACTATACATAGATACAAAACTTTATATATATTACAATCACATATATCTGACATATATGAGATAATTTTTTTATCCTTCATCCAGTGCCTTTTTCTTAGACATTTCCCTTTTATTTCTCATATCTTCCAAAATTTTCATTAAATAAATTTCTAATTAAATCTTTAAGATGGGAGGATTGCCTGAGCCTAGGAGGTGGAGATTGCAGTGAACCAAGATCATGCCACTGTACTCCAGCCTGGGCAACAGAGCAAAGACCTGTCTCAAAAAAAAAAAAAAAGTCTTTCTGAAAATCATCAGAGCCAGTTCTAAAAATTATTTTTTTTTTTTATTTTTTGAAGACTAGTCAAGTGCAGTAGTGAGAAGTGGGGAAAGAGTAAAACAAGGAGTTCGATCTGTAATTGTCTGTTAACAATCGAGATAACTCACAACCTTCGGACTAGCCAAAAATTACTCAACTGCTGGTTGTCTATTAAGATCAACAACTAAACTCTGTTATTTCGATGTTCTTTTTAAAAACAATCTTTCTATTTACATCTATACGGTTATAAAAACAAACATCATTTGACTATTAGTAATCAAATGCTATTTTTAGTTCCCTTCTTGCTCTAAAATTTCATGATTATTTTACTAGGAAGTTTACAAAATACTTCAGAAAATCAAAAAGAAGTTTGAATTTTTAAATAATAGACTCAGTTTATCACTAAAAGAATTAGAAAATTTTGCCATCATATGCAAGGGTTAATTTAGGTAAAAAGCTGATTTCTCCTTTAATTCTTTTTTTTTGGAGACAGCGTCTCACTTTCACACCCAGGTTGGAGTGCAGTGGCTTGATCTCAGCTCACTGCAGGCTCGACCTCCTAGGCTCAATTGATCCTCCCACCTCAGCCTCCCAAGTAGCTGGGACTACAGGTGCATGCCACCACACACAGCTAATTTTTGTATTTTTCGTACGGACAGGTTTTCGCCATGTTGCCCAGATTGGTCTTAAACCCCTGACCTCAAGTGATTCTCTTACCTTGGCTTCCCAAAGCACTGAGATTACAGGTGTGAGCCACCATGACCAGCCTTATTTCTCCTTTAAGATTCAAGAATTTCCATTTAAACTAAGCATAAAATTTCTCAATTGTAATTTCAGACCCAATGTGTATCTTTCCTTCAAACTGATTAATGCATTTTTAGATTTATTTAAAATTTAAAACATTAAACTTATTAAATAATATTAAATTTACCAATCACTCAAGTGTTTTACATTCATTTAAAACTACACAACTAGAGGCCAGGTGCGGTGGCTCACACCTGTAATCCCAGCATGTCGGGAGGCCAAGGCAGGTGGATCACTTGAGGTCAGGAGTTTGAGACCAGCCTGAGCAACATAGTAAAAACCCATCTCTACGAAAAATACAAAAATTAGCTGGGCATGGTGGCACACACCTGGAGTCCCAGCTACTTGGGAGGCTGAGGCAGGAGGATCACTTGAGCCTAGGAGGCTGAGGTTGCAGTAAGCCAAGATCATGCCACTACACTCCAGCCTGGGTGACAGAGTAAGACCCTGACTCTAAAAATAAAACTATACAACTGGATGAGTACTTTTGTCAGCATTCAAATCAGTTTAAGTTACAGAACCAATAGAAGCAGAGTATATGTATATATGTGTGTCTGTGTGTGTGTGTGTATTTAGCATAGATGTATATATTTTTAAATCATTAAGCTAGTCAGACCAGCTGTATTAAGCATTCACAAAAATTTTGAACATTTCAAAAGAACCATGCAACTGATGCTTTACATATAAATTTAAGGACCTCTATTCCTAAGACAAACTAAAGTACAGCTAATATCATCTTTAATTATGGACTAGTTAAGCTAATGTTTTCTGATAGAAAGACTCAATATAATACTTAGTCTTTTACAATTTTAAGCCAATTCACAATGGCTTCAACTGAGGAATCGAACAAATTAAAAAGCTGTTATGCAACTAAATTTTTAAAGATCTTAAGCTTAAAAAGACTAGACAATTCATCTCAGTTAATCAGTAAAGGAAAATATTTCTCCTATCATGATCTCCAAATAATCCTCCAAGTGATTTAAAAATTTTTTTCAGCTAGGTAAAACAAAGCAAAAAACAAAAATGGCTGAACTGAACCTAGTTTCACTTTCCAAGAGGGTATTTAGAAACCAACTGCCTTTCCAGGTACTAATCAGCACTTAGGAAAACTGAGAGACAATTCCTTCCACAATTATTTAAATCACAGTAAAGTACTCACAGCCGGATTATTACTAGACTATAGGAAAAGCTTCATGTTACAGACAATGGTGGCTTTCTTGGGCCTCTCTTCCCACCCAGGTCCAACTGACACTCCTGGTGGACCAACAAGTGCTTCAGGAAGTAGTCCCAGAGTTCCATCAGTCCCCTAAGGCAGTTTCTACTTAAAGGAGCAGTGGTCCAATTTGTTTATGATGACTCATTACTTCAAAGAGAACAAAAATGTTATGAATATAGTGATTTGTTATGTGTCAAGCATTTTAAAAGGCATGGGTGATTTTCTTTAGGTTTTCTAAGAGTGCAACAAGTTAATAACATATGGCTTCTACAGATTATTTTGTCTTGATCCAAAAATCTGGAAGATCCAGTGAGGGTTTTCCCAACTTTTGAAACACATATGTTGGGGTGAAAAAATTGTAAGGAGGCAAGAATGGAAGGAAGGAGAGGAGGAAGAGAAAGGATGAAGGAGGAGATAAAAACAGGAATGGAGGGAAGGAAGAGGAAGGAGGGAGGGGAGATGAAGGGAGGTAGGGAAAGGAGGAAGGGAAGAGGGTGATAGGAGGGAGGGAGCGGAAAAGGAAGAAAAACTAAGCAGAGTAGAAAAGCAAAACCGAGGTAAGCAGGTATCAGGAAGTCTCAGAAATGTAGAAACGAGATACCTGACAATTCCATTCCCATAAGGCATCATTGTACTTCCTGCAATTTATATCTTAGATATTCTACTATAGCCCTAGAAATAAACTAAACTACCTTATTGGAGCAGAGGTGGGGAAGGGGTGGTAAACAGAAAGAAACATACAATTCCATTTTTCTATTATTTAAACAGTCTGCAGTGTTGTTCCAGAAGTAGACAAGAGACTGATAAAATCAACAACGAAAAAAAATGAAATGAATTAAATAAAAGCAGAATGGTATAAATTATGAGATCAAAAATTTATATAATTAGTAAGTAAATATACGAAGTTGGATCTTTTATTTTTTTTTTTTAATTTATTTTGTATTTTAGGAGAGACAGCGTTTCACCCTGTTGCCCAGGCTGGTCTCGAACTCCTTAGCTCAGGCAATCCGTCTGCCTCAGCCTCCCAAAGTGCTAGGATTACAGACATGAGCCACCGTGCCTGGCCCAAGTTGGATATTTTTTAAAAACTAAATTAAACTTTAGAAAAGTAAAGAAATTTTGTAATAGGCCAGGCGTGGTGGCTCACACCAGTAATCCCAGCACTTTGGGAGGTCAAGGTGGGCAGATCACGAGATCAGGAGATCAAGACCATCCTGGCTAACACAGTGAAACCCCATCTCTACTAAAAATACAAAAAATTGGTCAGGCATGGTGGCACGCGCCGGTAGTCCCAGCTACTCGGGAGGCTGAGGCAGGAGAATTGCTTGAACCCAGGAGATGGAGGTTGCAGTGAGCTGAGATCGTGCCACTGCACTCCAGCCTGGCAACAGAGTGAGAATCCGTCAGAAAGAAAGAAAAGAAAGAAAGAAGAAAGAAAGAAAGAAATTTTGTAATAGAAAAATATAATTCAAAGGGTCCAACATCATAGAAGTAGATGATTTTTTAATTATAAGAATGAAGTAAACAATGGCAAATATATATCAAAACTTGTAGGATGCAACTAAAGTAGCACTTAGGGGAATAAAGGCTAAAGATTAGTGGAATAATGATTTCAAGAAAACTGGCAGGGCAGGGAGGTCGGAGGAGGGAGGTGAAACAAAATAAAAGAAAAAAAAAACATAAGAAAGAAGATAAAGACAACAGCAAAAACGATTGAAACAGAAAACAAGCATATATTAGAAGATCAACAAAGCCAAAAATTGGCTGTATGAAAAAGACCGTAAACTGGCAAACCTCCAGTATAGTTAATTTAATCAAGAAAAAAGAGAAGGCAGAAATAGGCAATATCAGGAATGAAAAATATATATAACCATAAGTTAAGAGATAGAGATTAAATAGTCAAATAGAAAAAATATAACTTACTGAAACAAAGAGATATAAAATCTGAATAGTCCTATATTGCCATCATATAAAATTAAATCAATATAATAGTGAAAAAAATCTCTCCTCAAATAAAACTCTCAGACCAGACAGTTTCACCAACAAGTCCTACAAAGCACTGAGTGACACGGCTCAGCCAGTTCCTGCAATGGCCAAAGGAAAGATCAACAACAAACCCCAACAAAAGTGGCAGTATCCCGTGGACATGACAAAACCTTAGCGCATGGCCAGAACAAAAGAAAAAAATTAAAATTAATGCCATGTAATTGATACCCAGACATCTGCATGAACCCATATGATAGACTCTGCAGACTCCAAAAAATATTTGGAAGAGGCACTGGTATCCCACATTAGCAGCTGGGAGCTACGTGGCTTATAATTAATAAAAACTAATATTCTAATGAAAACTGTTTACATCTGAAGGGATATAGTTTTCAAATATTACTTGAGATGTGATTATTGACATAATACATAAATTACGTGTTACTTCCAGTTTATACAACTTTCTACTTTTATACTTGTATAAGCCATATACAAACTGTACGGAAACTTGGGTTGTTTCCAGGGATTTAAATATAAAAAATACATGATGTTTATTATAAAACAGAATCATTAGTGCTATATCAGTCAACAATTATATAAATTATTTGTAATTTGAAATAAACAGAATAACTAATGAAGTGGTTCTTCTTTTTGTTGATTATCATCTAATAAAAAGTATCAATGTAGAAAAACAGGGATGATGTGCTCTATTTTAAAAAAAGGTTATCAAGAGTATTCATAAACTGCATGATCTGAGCCTTGAATTATGAAAAATAAATCTTACACTTGAAGTCAATCTTTAATTAAAAATCATAGTCAATTATGAGTCAAAGTGAAATTTTATGACAGCTGTTTTCTATAGTTAGTAATTACAACCTACATTAAAAATCAAATTTCTTTTTATATTTTCTTTTTTCCTTTAGAGACAGGGTCTTGCTCTGTCACTCAGGCTGGAGTGCAGTGGCATGATCATGGCTCACTGCAGCCTCAACTTCCTGGGCTCATGTAATCCCCTGCCAAGGCTTCCCAAGTAGCTGGGACTACAGATGCATGCCACCTCACCCCATTAACTTTATTTTTCGTACAGATGGGGGTCTGAGCAGAGTTTCACTCTGTCACCCAGGCTGGAGTGCAGTGGTGCGATCTTGGCTAACTGCAACCTCCATCTCCCAGGTTCAAGCGATTCTTGTGGCTCAGCCCTACGAGTAAGCTGGCTAATTTTTGTATTTTTAGTAGAGATGGGGCTTCGCCATGTTGGCCAGTCTGGTCTCAAACTCCTGGCCTCAAGTGATCCACCTGCCTTGGCCTCCCAAAGTGCTGGTATTACAGGTGTAAGCCACCACACCTGGTCAACTTGGCCTGTATTTTCTTAAACACAAAGATTTTACTATGACTATATTAGAATATCCTACTAACTGATTGATTTAAAAAAATTTTTTTACCACTACATTCCTAGAGGATGATTTAAAAAATTTAAAGATTATTGCATGGGTTTTCCCAGATGGAACATATATTTAACAATAAAATATAATCACTACAAAAATAAGAATCCATTATTTTTCTTGAAACAATATATATTATTTACATACAATAGTAGCTCCCTTCCATCTCTGGGCATTTAAACGTCTTTTAAACGTCTAACTGCCTAACAGGCATGTCCTTCCATGTCACACCTTTTCTGGTTAATAACTACAATCACTCTTTGGATCTCAGGAAGTTCCTTCCTAAAGTGAGCCTTGCATGAACCCTGAGACCAGGTGATGTCTCCCTATCAAATGTGCTCATAGATTTTTTTTTTTTTTTTTTTTTTTTTTGTAGACGAAGTCTCACCCTATGGCCCAGGCTGGAGTGCAATGGTGCCATCTCGGCTCATTGCAACCTCAGCCTCCCAGATTCAAGCAATTTTCCTGCCTCAGCCTCTTGAATACCTGGGATTACAGGCGTGTGCCAACACACCCGGCTAATTTTTGTATTTTTAGTAGAAATGGGGTTTCACCATGTTGGCCAGGCTGGTCTAGAACTCCTTACCTCAGGTGATCTGCCTGCCTTGGCCTCCCAAAATGCTGGGATTACAGGCGTGAACCACCACATCCAGCCTGCTCATAGATTTAAATACCCCTCCTTAGGAGACAAAAGAAGAGACCATGAAGAATACAGAAGTATTAACATTATTTTAAAGTCCTTATATAAAAAGTAAATAGTAAAATAATGAGTATAATAATAATAATAAATAATAAATAAAATAATTTCTACTGACTCCTTGGGAAAACTAGAAGAAAACTTAAAACCAGAACTATTTTTAAATTGCTTAAATGGTTAAACCACAACATTCTCTTGGAAATGCCAGAAAATTCTGCAAACCTTAAATTAGAAGAAATATCAAAATTTACTAACATTTTAAAATTTACTTACATCTGTATGTTTTACACAGGAAAAATAATACATGTAGAATATTACCAATATTGAACTCCACACACTAAGTACTTTACATGTATATTACTTCATGTAATCCTCACAAGCACTCTAACTCTGCTGTACCATTTTACAGGCAGGAAAACTGAGACATGAAAGACTACACAGCATGCCTAAGGTCACAGACACAAGTGAATAATTTTTTGACAGGCTTGGAACCTAGCAGCCTGATACCAGAGTGTATATGCTTTATTGTCTCTACAACACATAAATAGGAAGCTCAAAAGTTGAAAAATAAAAAAGTAAAATAATGGGGTATTTGATTTCTTTTTTACATTTTTCATGCATAGCAATTCTTTACATAATTAAAATGAGCGATTAATAGTAAATTTACAGCACATTTCAAAACATAAGCCAACATCAAACTATTTACAGAAAACTCATGATTAGTTTGTTTCTTGCACTCTACCACGGTATCTAGTTTTCCTACTAAGGATGCCACCCAGCAAGAGAGCCCAGTATGCTCACATGGACACTAATCGTCTTTATAAACAGCACTAGGCAGAGATTTCTGGCAGTGAACCAACAGAAACGAGATTAATGAATTTTTGCTATGTCTGTATATAAACAAACACACAGGTACTCTCTGTGTGTGTGTGTGTGTGTGTGTGTGTGTGTGTGTGTGTAGCTTTTCAGTCAGGCTCTCTATCCTCTATCACCAAAGATTATAGGTCTCTGAATATTACTGAATGAAAAAATATTAGGCCCTCTTAATTGGTCCCAGATGGCTCTACAAGCAGATCCAATGAAATAAACTGCACAGAAGTGACTGATTCTAAAAAACAAGAGAACTAGATTAACTATGAATGGGAAATGCATGTGTTTCTAGAATCAAGAACCCTAACCTTTTGTACACAGCAAAGAAACTCGAAAAATGAAAACCAACTTCTAAACCAAGCTTGCCCAACCCACAGGCGTGGCCCAGGACAGCCTAAAATGCAGCCCGACACAAATTCGCGAACTTTCTTAAAACCTTATGAGATTTTTCTTTTTTAAGCTCATCAGTTATCATTAGTGTTAGTGTATATTATGTGTGGCCCAAGACAATTCTTCCAACGTGGCCCAGGGAAACCGAAAGATTGGACACCCCTGCTTTAAACAGTTCAAAAAGCTCTCATGAAGCCACTGTACCAAAGCAGTATACTCTGTTTTAAGATCTTGTTAGAGAATTATCGACTTGTTTATCGTATAATCCTTAAAAATTATCTGGCTTCCTGGGTTTCAGGAGAGTAAAAGCAACTAAACAAAAACGGCAAGCTGTTACCAGCCACATACACCAGCATTCTCAAGAAGACACAGCTTTCAATCTAGTAAGACAAAAAATAAGTAGCGGTCACCAAATGAGGCAACTTATCACCCGTATGCTAAATCTGAGTCATTAAGGACACTCAGTCTTCTTAGAAGGTTAAGACAAGATTAGATATTTGAAAGTTTAAGCTTTAATTTCTCTGTATCAAATAAACCAATGAAAAATCAGGTAAAGAGGTTGTTATTATTCAGAATCTACAGCACACCATCCTATTATTTATTTAGGACTAAAATGGAAAAAAGTCTACAATTCTAGGCTGGCCCTATCAAGGACTGCTGTATAAAGTAAAAAATTTATTTCAAAAATAGCAAATGGAAGACACAGTTCTGCATTTAACAAACATGAAACTATCAAGCCACCATTTGAGAGCATTCAATAAATATTGAGAAATATTAAATTTTTAAAATGGGGTTAATAACAAGACTGATAAGGAAGTTTGGATCTTACTTTTTTTAATTGACTATATAAGATGTGTACAAATTCCAAAATGTATCAACAGCACCTAAAAAAACTTTCTTTTAAATTGAGTAACTGTAAAAGACAAAGATCTTAAAGTATTTCACTTTAATAGAGCATTAATTTAACATTCATTAACATTAAAAAATTAAGATTAGAAAATCAATTGTTTTATGGTTTTAGCATTTTTTAAGACAACAGGATAATGCTATTAATTCCTTGGGAATTAATGATTGCTGATAAATTCATTTTTACATATAAAAGTATTAGTTGAACACTTAATACTATAAAAATTTTGCATGCCTGGCACATAAAGATTCTAATGAAAGAGACATGAATCAAATAATTGTAATATATAGTAAATGCTCTCACAGATGAGAGATTAAGGCAGCACCGATCCCAGGACCAGCTGTTGAGAATAAAGCAGAATTTAGGATGATGTAGGGTTTGGGCTAGAGTACATGTTGGTACGAGTAACTGTGAGAGAATACAGGAGGGGTGGATTACATGAAAATGGGGATAGATAAGAGGCTGTTTGGAGGAGACATCTAAGTAGATATGTTCACAGGGAAATTGAAGACACTCTGGGTAGCTCTAGAAAAAGAAGTCCAAGGACAGAGGCTAGGAGACACTTCTTGAGGCCAAGTTTCCACACTAACCACATTTCTTTTACGTAAATCTTTGTTTTTTTGGTTATTTGTTTTACATAGATTGTATGCTTACTCAGTGAAGCTTTCATGTGTAACAGGTGATAGAGATTACGGGGGGCTACAGCATACACCCTCTTCCCCTTGTGTTGTCAGTGGCTGAATTGGGTTCCACAGATAAATCTCAAGTGGAGGCACCCAATTATCAGGATAAGGGTAGGGTTGCTGGAGTACAAAGCAAACCTACAGTAAAAAGAAGGGAGGCCAGGCAACAGAACCCAGGGCAACACTAACATTTAAGAGAGCTGGGGAGAGAAACCAAACAAACAGTAAATGAGACTGAAAAGGAGAAGGCCAAGAGATACAAGGAGAGCCAGGAGAGACTGGTGCACCAGAGCCAACAGAGGAGAACTTCAGGAAGAAACAGGTAGCGATGCCAAAGACATAGAGGGACCAAATGAGACATGAAGGATGGAGATGGGCTCCTCAGGACTTGAGCTTCACAGTTAGGAAGCCATTGGTGACATCTGCAGAAAAAGCTTGGATTGTGGGGTAGTAAGGAAAAAGGAACAGCCACACCACAGCAGTATAGATGAATGGGTAATGAGGAAGACAGATAACTGGCAAGGGGTGGGTGGTTCTGGTTCACTTAGGTTGTCAATAAAGTGGAAAAGATTAAACAAGAGATGATATATCCCGATGAAGCAAAGTCCCAGAGAACACAGGAAGGAATTAGCTATTTACCATTTGACACAGAAATTGGAGTTAGCGTGTGATGAGAATACTAGCCTCTGTCAGCGTAATAGCCGTGATGTAGATAGTTTCATTTGTTCATTCAACTATTTAAAAGCATCTACTATGCTCAGGAACAATACTTGGTGCTGATCATTTACCAACACAGCCCACCTACCTCCACCCACCCTTGAAGGCTGGATATATCTACAGTCGTGGACCATGATGCTGGTAGGTAACACGAAATCAACAAATATTTCTAATAATCCACAAGTAGATTTTATCCTCTTTATGTCCTCCTAGAATGTGCAATGGGCCACACAACCAAAGAAAAAATTATAGCAATAATAACAAGGTCGGTGGGGGACACGGAATCTGGGTCCAGTGTAGAAAGCATTCCTCCTTTGAATTAAAAAAATTCTGTATATTTAGCAATCACATACAAATTACTGACTGAGCCATTATTCCCAGTTTAAAAAAAATCTTGACATATTTATATTCCATCCTCAATCATACATCTTAAGGACATCACAAGTTATTTGTTCCTTCTCAAACTCCATCAGCCTTTCAAATATAAAAGGTACTTAATATCCTTTTATTTTAGTATAAGTAATATAAAGCAAAATTATAGAAACACATGCATATTAATAAATTTGTAGTATGTTATAGAAGAATTGACATTTATGTTGTTAGTCTACTAAGTTGCAAGAATGACTTTATACATACATTATATAATTTAATCCTCAAAACAACTCATTTTTAGGTGAAGAGACTGAGCTTTAGAGAGGTTAGCCAGGAGCGGTGGTTCATGCCTGTAATCCCAGCACTTTGGGAGGCCAAGGCGAGTGGATCACCTAAGGTCAGGAGTTTGAGACCAGCCTGGCCAACATGGGAAAACCCCATCTCTACTAAAACTACAAAAAAAAAAAAAAAAAAAAAAATTAGCCAGGCATGGTGGCACATGCCTGTAATCCCAGCTCCTCAGGAGGCTGAGGCCAGAGGATCACTTGAATCTGGGAGGCAGAGGTTGCAGTGAGCCGGATCACATCACTGTACTCCAGCCTGGGCAACAGAGCAAGGGTCCATCTCAAAACAAAAAAACAAAAACAAAAAAAAAAGACTGAGTAGAAAGGTTAAATAATTAACCTCAAGTTGCACTGCTAGTAACTGACAGAGCTGAGACTGAAGACCAACTCTGTTTCTGCTACCCTTTACTCTAAATGATATGCAGAAATAAACAGTAAACATTTTGAACATTTATATTCTTAAGCCACATATTTTACATCAATTATAGGTTTAATTACCAAAAAAGTTATTAGTTACTAAGATAAAAATATAATTAGGCAGGGTGCGGCGGCTCACGCCTGTAATCCTAGCACTTTGGGAGGCCGAGGCAGGCGGATCACGAGGTCAAGAGATCGAGACCATCCTGGCCAACATGGTGAAACCCCGTCTCTATTTAAAAATAATAATAATTATTATATATATATATAATTATTGAAACATTATGTTTACTTTGGATATGCAAACATTAAAATATTAATGATAGCAACTAACATTTATCGAGTGCTTACTAATATGCCCAATGTTATTCCAAGTGCTTTAGAAAGATAATTTTATTTATTTATGCTTTACAATAATCCCAAGATCACAAATGCAACAAGTGGTAAAGCCAGTATTTAAACTCTGAGAGCCTAACTTTAAAGCTTATGCTCCTAATCAGTACATTATATAAAACTATTTTTGTAATATACTTTCCATTAAGAAATTCAAAAAAAAGTAATTACATTATTTAGATACAGGTTTTCCTCTAAAACCAATATACTCAATAATGTACTGTGCAGATTTAGACATTCAACGAATTAACAAGCAACATATTGAGATATAGCTTTCCCTAGGTGGTCTTTCAGTTACAAATTGGATGTTCAATTTTAATTTCAATTGTAATCCACCAGTCTTTCTAACAATGATCAATTAGCAAATCTTAAAACAAGGATGCTTTGTAGAAAGCACAATCAGCTAGCTTTATTTTAAAATTCTGAACTATCAGGAAAACTGTAGAAAATTTGTCATTGCTACTTTAACAAGAATTATGAAACAAGATCTACAAAAACTGGCTGCCCTGAACATAGACAGGATATCATGTGAATTGCCCAAAACACCCACATTCTACAGAGTGGTCAACTAAAGAGGACCTGCAGAAAGATGCCAGACTTGGAATATGCCACTGGGAAAAAACAAAATGTACACCAGGAAGTCATTATTCTGACCTAACAGTAGATGGCGCCAACACAATGTATCATTTTTATTAAAAAATGGTCCGTTTATCCCTCTAGAATTTTAACGAATGCAACCTAGGCTCTTAAATTAAGTACAATTTTATTCATATAATATTCCATATAACTCATTTCTAACCTAATTTTTCTTAAGCTGAACACATAGGTATCTTATACACAAATCTTGGTACTTGTATAAAAAAGCATTAAACATAGCAAATTTTGCAGCTTTTTATTCTAACAAATACAACAGACATACTATCATAAAGTTTGAAATTGAAAAGAGTAGGAACAGGTTTAAAAACCCTCAAAATAAATAGCACCTGAATGTTTCGAGGTTGGAGTAGCTTAAGAGTTTGAAATTATGTCTGCAGTTCAACTATGGGAATGTTAAAAAATTCCTCTAAAATCTCTAGTCTATACAATAACAAGATTTCCATTTCTTACTGTAACACTCTTTAAGGCTATGTGGAATATACTAATTTCTTGTTGACAAGCAAGGGAACACAGTCCTTATTCCCTTCCTATACCAGCCCATCCTATATATACTTTATAAATAATAGTGCTTCCCAATTCAGAGGTCTCTGAATGTGAGCATAGAAACATACATTACTTTAATTAGTCTGGAAGAGGAAAAATGCATAGCTCTGTATTATTATCATGTTAGTCTAGAATAGGAGACGGGGTTGGAGAAAGCAGCAAATGATGGAAATTGTTAAAAGTACAATATTAATTATAAACATATTTAACAATTTATGGCCCATCTCAAACCCTAGAAGTAAATCTAATGATAGGCCACACCACAGAATAACAGTTGCATGTGCAGCACCACAGAATAATAGTACAGCAATATCATTAGTTGACGGGTTCTTTCCTACATCGAATCTCAAGCCACACAGGTGGGTATCCCATCTGCCTACTGGGCTATATATAGAGGACTGATTACCAGAAGATATTTTAACTCATAACACTGGAATTGTAGAAAATACATGAGCATCTGTGTTTTGATTCCTAGTTCCAACCCTTGTATACTATACACTTGTCACTTAACTTTCAAACTCAATTTCCTCATTTACAAAATCAAAGTAAGGTGGGATTATCTGTAGTGAGAGCTAAAAAAGAATAGATATGCAGAGTATGTAAAATGAGTGATACATGGAGTCAATGAATATTAGAGGCCCTCTTCTTTCTTTCACCATATTATGGAAGCAATAAGAAGCAGGCAGCAATAATAGTATATATCCACTTAAGCTGACTCCAATCAAGGCAATAGTTAGAAAATAAGATTTTTAAACAATAGAATGCACACTGCCCTCCATCACCAAGAACTAATAAAATACAAGTGTTCTGAAAATTGCGTGCTTAGTATAAGTAAATGAAACTCAAAACCATAAATAATAGGCCCTATAAATAATGACTCCAGCTACAAACCTAAAAGCAATCACCACCATATGCAGATGGAAAGTTCTTTTAGTCATATTTCAGTCTTCAAATGTATAGAATTCTTTCAGTATAACACAAACTTTGTACAACGTTATTAAAAGCCTTTTCACTAAGATTTTTAAATTAATCTCACACATAATAAATATTAGACCTCTAGATTACTTTTCTCATTAGAAAGACATTTCAAAAAATGTCCTACTATTTCGGAGAGAACAGATGACTAGAATAACCTGGAAATGGGTACCCAGATATTTGTAGAAATAGAGTAAAATAAAGGCATTTTTCAGATAAACATAAAAGTTTACCACCATTTGACATTCACTAAAGAAACTCCCAAAAAATATTCTTTAAGAAGGAAAATACTCCATTAGAAAGGTCTAAGTCTAAGGTGAGTGCAGTGGCTCACGGATGTAATCCCAGCACTTTGGGAGGCCAAGGTGGGCAGATCAGGAGGTCAGGTGTTCGAGACCAGCCTGGCCAACATGGTGAAGCCCCAGCTCTACTAAAAACACAAAAATTAGTCGGGCGTGGTGGCAGGCACCTGTAATCCCAGCTACTTAGGAGGCTGAGGCAGGAGAATCGTTTGAACCAGGGAGGTGCAGATTGCAGTAAGCCGAGACTGTGCCATTGCACTCCAGCCTGGGTGACAGAGCTAGACTCTGTCTAAAAAAAAAAACAAAAACAAAAAACAACAAAAAAAAAAACAAGAAAGGTCTGAGTCACAAGAAAGAATAGTATGCAAAGAAACTGGTAAACCTGTGGGCCAATCTAAACAAACATTAACCATATAAAATAATAATGTCAAATTTGTAGAATTATTAAAAATAAAGTTAAAACTATGGATAAGAATATCACATAAATTGTAGGTAGTGAGTAATTAGTGTTGAAGTGTTTGTAAGGCTTCTGTATTTTTTCAAGGGGGATGGGTTTTAAGATATAGATTAATTTTAGATTTTGTTAGATGTTTTAGACAAAGGTATAAACTAAAGGAACATTAATAAAATACATAACTCCCCAATCAGAAAAGGTGAAAAAGAAAATGTAAATAATCCAAAACAAAAATCTAAATCTAAAAAAATAAGGCAAAAATGGAGGATGCGGCAAAGCACAGTAAAAGCAGGACAAACGGGAAGCACAGGGATGAAATAAAGAAATTCAGATCCATAATCACAACAAACATAAAGACAAGACTCACCAAAGATTTCAAATGTCACCCCCACAATAAAACAATGCACTATATGGTATTTACAAGAAATACACTAACATATAAGGGCATACCAATACTAAAAGATAGAAAGTGGAAGTAGAAAAAAGATATCATTGGCAATATTAACTAAAGAAAGGTGGAATAACCTTGTTAAATAAGACAAAATAAACCTAAGCAAAATGAATCATTAGGGTTAAAGAGAATCATGACATAACAACTTCAACGCACCAAGGAGATATGAGAACTCTAAACTTATATGCACTGAAGACATATAAATAGATAAAGCAAAATTTGATAGAACTCTAAGGAAGTATCAAATAATCTCTATATTATTGTTAAGTCTAGCAGACAAAATCAGTTAAGGTACTAAAGATCTAATTAAAGCAATTTTAAAACTTGACTGAATGGACACATAGAGAATCCTCAGCCTCAAAATTAAAGAATTATAGGCATACATGGATGATCTATATAAACCGTTCACATGCTAAACCATGCAGCAAGGCCAAACAAATAGAAAAGAATCAGTCCATACAACCACGTTTGCAGAACACTATGCAATTAATTCATGTGTAATTCACTAACAAATTGACAAAGCATTATCCTGCATTGGATAATTTCAAAACATTTCTAAATAATATGTGGATTAAAAAATAAATCTTAATAGAAATTTAAGACACTTAGAATGAAAAGGAAATGCATATTTCTAAGACATGCTATGACTGCAGTCAGAAGGAATTGCATAGCCTTAAATGCTTACATTATTATAAATGCTTACAAGAAGGTCGAGTATTATAAACTTAGGAAATATAAAAAGAAAAAAAACTATAAGGTATTTTAAATGTGAAGTTCTACCATCTACCAACTGCCAAGTAACAGAAGATGACACTCTTTTATAAAAACTTTTCTAGAGATTTTACATATATATAAAAGTATTTACTCCCTAGCTTATTTTAAGAGGCTAGTAAAACCTTTAAACCAAAATCAGAAAAGCATAGCTAAAAAAAGAAATTACTAGCTGGGTGTGGTGGCTCATACCTGTAATCCCAGCACTTTGGGAGGCCGAGGTGGGTGAATCACCTGAGGTCAGTAGTTCAAGAACAGCCTGGCCAACATGGTGAAACCCCATCTCTGCTAAAAATACAAAAATTAGCCGGGCATGGTGGTACATACCTGTAATCCCAGCTACTAGGGAAGCTGAAGCAAAAAAATCTCTTGAACCTGGAAGCAGAGATTGCAGTGAGCCAAGATTGTGCCACTGCACTCTAGCCTGGGCGACAGAGCAAGAGCAAGAAAACAAGGAAAGAAGGAAGGAAAGAGGAAAGAGGAGAGGAAAGGAAAGGAAAGGAAAGGGGAAGAGGGAGAGAGGGAGAGAGGAAGGAAGAAGGAAGGAAGGAAGGAAGGAAGGAAGGAAGGAAGGAAGGAAGGAAGGAAGGAGGGAGAAAAATTACTGGCCATTACTTTTATGAACAATGCAAAAATCCTTAAAAACAAAATTAAAACAAATGTAGTAGTAAATAAAGAGATGTCAGGACCAAGTTAAGTTTATCCCAGCAATATAAGAGTAGCTTACCATTAGAAAATCAAGAAATATCACTTCAAGAGGATAAAAACAATTGATAAAATTCAAAATAAATTTCTTGTTAAGAAGAAAACATAGTAAACTAAAAGTATAAAGACACTTCTTGGCCAGGTGCAGTAGCTCACACCTGCAATCCCAGCACTTTGGGAGGCCAATGCAGGTGCATCACTTCAGACCAGGAGTTCAAGACCAGCCTGGCCAACATGGCAAAACCCCCTCTCTACTAAAAATACAAAAATTAGCTCGGTGTGGTGGTGCATGCCTGTAATCCCAGTTATTTGGGAGGCCAAGGCATGAGAATTGTTTGAGCCTGGGAGGTGGAGTTGAGATCATGCCACTGCACTCCAGCATGGGTGACAGGGCAAGACTCTGTGTCTCAGAAGAAAAAAAGAAACTTCTATAATAACATAAAAGATATCTACCAAAATCTATAGAACACATCCTTTAAATGGTCAAATGTCAGAACTATTTGTTTCAAAGTTAGTAACAAGTATGCACAATATCAGCACTCTACTGGAAATTGAAGTCCTGCATTGTCTAAGACAACAGCCACTAGCTACACAAACATAGCTATAAGTCCTGGAAATACAGCTAGTCCAAACTGAGATGTGCTGTAAGTGCAAAATACACACCAGCTTTTTAAGATTTAGTACCCCTCCTAAGCAAAATATTTCATTAATTTTATACTGATTACATATTGAAATGACGATGTTGAGTTAAATAAAATAAAGCAAATTATTAAAATTAACTTCATCTTTTTTTTTTTTTTACTGTGACTATTAGCCATTTTTAAATTACACATAGGCTAACATTATATTTCTATTGGATAGTGCTATCCTAATCAGTTCAGTAAAACAAGAAAAAAAGAACAGAAAGAACGAATATTGGAAAAGAAGAAACAAAGCTATCATTATTCTCAGATGCTATGGTTATCTACACAGAAAAACAAAATATACAAAGAATTTGTTAGAATCAATAAGAAGATCTAGCAAAATGGCTAACTGCATACTCATGTATCAACACTTTGAAGACGTAATTTCAAAAAGATACCATTTACAAAAGAAACAAAAATATAAAACACCTAGTATTTAACAAAGGATACACAGAATTTTATTGAACTATATTAAAGAGACTGAAATAAATGGAGAAATTCAGTATCAAAAATCCCCAAATTCATCTGTAGATTCAGCAGTATTCTTAAATCCAATGATATTCATTAAAATCCCAAAATGGTTTTGGGAAGAATCATAAAATTTACATGGAAGATCTCACAATAGCCATGGTATCTTTAAGAAGAAAGTGAAGAGACCTTCCCAGATACCACAACTTTTCAGCAAAGCAATATTCCATTAGAAGAGGAGAATGCAGAAATGAAATGAACCCTATATATATGGATTTATGACAAAAGCAGCACTGCAAAAAAAAGAGAAAGTCTTTTCAAATATTGATGCTGAATCAATTAGGTATCCATATGGGAAATAAACTACTTTGGAGTCTTACCTCATTTCATGCAAAAAAAAAAAAAAATCATAGGAATTATAGCTCTAACTGTGAAAGGTAAAACTTTTTCTAGAAGATAAATAGGAGAGTATTTTGGGAATAGGCAAAGATTTTAAACAGACTACAAAAGCATTAACTATAAAGGAAAAGCTGAACAAACTAAACCACATCAAAATGAGGAATTTATAATTATTAGAAGATATCAATAAGAGAAAAAGAATTTAAGTCACATGGACAGAAGAGATATTTGTTAAACACCAAAGAGCTCATTTCATAAATATTAAAACAAGTCCTAAAATCAATTAAACAAAGAAGACAAATAAACCACTAGAAAAATAGGCAAGGCTGAGTACACTGGCTCATGCCTGTAATTCCAGCACTTTGGGAGGCCAGGGTGGGAGAATTGTTTCAGGCCAGAAATTCCAGACCAGCCTGGGCAACACAGCAAGACCTCATCTCTATTAAAAATTTTTTAAAACAAAAATAAATTACATAAATAAAATAGAAAAATAGGCAAGAGACTTTAACAGGCATTTTATCAAATAATATATCTAAATAGCCCGTCTGCCTATCGATCTATGCTCAATCTCAATAGCAACAAGGGAAATGCAATTTAAAACCACAATGAGGTACCACTACACACCAACCAAGACGGCCACAATTTGAAAGATTGAGAAGTGGGTTAAACCTAAGAGATGGATGGAATGTGGATCGGCTGGAACATTCACATACACAGCTAGTAGGAGTGAAAACAGGTACAACCACTTTGGAAATGTGGCAATATCTACTCAAGATGAACATAACACAAACCTCCCAGCGGTTCCATTCCTACAAATACCCGCAACAGAGATGTCAACATGTGCACCAAAAGACATTTAAGAGTGGTGATAGCTGCATTATTCATACTAGCCTCCAAATGGAAACAGCCCAAATACCTATGAACAGAATGGAGAAATAAAATATGGCATAATTATACAAACAAATAGTATATATCTATGAAAATGAACCAACTTCTATTAAGCTCAACATTAATCTCAAGTAGTATTGAGCAAGAAAAATAAGAAACAAAAGAACATATAGTATATAATTTCATTTATATACATTTCAAAATGGCCAAAACTAACTGATAGTGTTAGAGGTCTGCAGAGGATGTATCACTGGGGAGACGAATGAGGATAGTACTCAGCAGGTGGTTTGAGAGAATGCTAAGTTGTTGTTTTCTTTTTCATGTGGAAGAGGTTATATACCCATTATTTTGTGATAATTCATCAAGTGATATGATTTGTGCACTTTTCTCTCTGTATGCTATCCTTCAATTTTTAAAAATAATTCTAGATAAAGATATAAATGTCCAACAAAAAGTTAGTATTTTAGAAGAAATTATAGGAAACCCTCTTGACACTGAGGTAATTAATAAAAAATGTCTTAAACCCAAGAATCACTAACTATAAGGAATATATTCACAAATTTGACATTAAAGTTAAGAACTTCTGTTCAAAGGATATCACAATTAGCCGGGCCTGGTGGTGCATGCCTATGGTCCCAGCCACTTGGGAGACTGAGGCAAGAGAATCACCTGAACCCAGGAGGCGGAGGTTGCAGTGAGCTGAGATTGTACCACTGCATTCCAGCCTGGGTGACAGAGCAAGACTCTGTCTCAAAAAAACAAAACAAACAAACAAAGGATATCATAAAGAAAATGAACAGGCATAACGCAAATGAGGCACTAATATCGACAGAATACATAAAGAGCTTCCAATTATAAGTACAATTCAAAAAAATCCAATAAAAAATAGAGAAAATGAATTTTACAGAAAAGGAAATATGAATGGTTAAACAAAGATATAACATGCTTAGCTTGAAATTAAAACCACAATGAACTAATATTTACAAGCATTACCTCAGCAAAATTGAAGCAGCCTGACAATACCAAATGTTGGCAAAAACAACAATCGGTGGGGTTTTTATGTGTTGCTGGTAGGAAGACAAAGTGGAATAATCATTGTAGAAAACAATGTGATACCATCTTGTAAAGTTGAACATGTGTATCTTCCATGATTCAGTCATTTCATTTCAGTGGAAACACTATACATATTTTCTTAAGTGCACACATAAAAATGTTCATACTAGCATTGTTCATCTTCACAAAAAATAAAAACTGGAAACAACCCTAAATGCCCATCAAGTAGATAACAGATAAACTGTGGTACATTCACATCTAAGTTTCATTCATTCATGACAGTGAACAACATACAGATGCTCCTTAACCTAAAATGGGGTTACATTCTCATAAAGTCATCATATATATAAAATATTGTCAGTCAAAAATGCATTTAAATACCTAACTTACTGAACATCATAGCTTAGCCTAGCCTACTTTAAATGTGCTCAGAACATTTACATTAGCCTACAATTGAGCAAAATCATCTAACACAAAACCTGTAACAAAGTGTTGAATATCTTACATAATGTATTGAATACTCAAAGTAAAAAAACACAATGGCTCTACTCGAAGTACAGTTTCTACGGAATGTGTATCGCTTTTGTACCATTGTAAAGTTGGAAAACCTTGAGTTGAACCATGGTAAATCAGACACCATCTGTACAGCTATACACGACATGGATACTCCTAGATTAATATTTAGTGAAAAATGTAAAACAAACAAGACTCTGTACAGGATTTCAAATAGAGCATAAGACAAAACTAAGCAACACATTGTTTAGGGATATGTACATATCTAGGTAAGCTGCTTTGGAGTCTTCTTTCTTTTAAAATATAGAAATATAAGCTCTTCCCCCTCAAAATCACTTTAGCACTTATCTCTGCAGGAATGGTGGAGGAATACAATATAGTTTCAAAGTTACTATGATGTTTTAGCTTTAAGTCTGGTATTAGATTCACAGTTTTTACTACTAATTTACTTTAAAGTTATGCATTTCTTTTACACAAATCCCATAATAAATGACAAAAAAAATTCTTAAAATATATAAATGAATTCTAATATTTCCCTTGAAAACTGTTCGAGAGATATACCTCCCTTGTAGCTCTTGTTATCTAGTAACTCTCAAATCCCTCTCTCTCTAGTTCAAAAACTCTTCACCTTCCCATCCAATCTATCCTTCAAAAAAATCACCCATGCGAGTGATGTCAGCATAGATGGCAGAGCATCAAGGGCCTTTCCCTCTGGAAAAAAACACGTAAACAAAAAATAAGCAGAAACTATCAGAATTAACTTCATCTGAACTCTGGAAAATAGAGGTTTACAGCAACAAGTGACTACTGACTCAAGGAAGAGGAAACATGAAATCTTTGCGGCACTTTTACTTGCCCTTGCCCCAATGCCCTCCCTGATTCACTGACGATCTTGACAATGGCAGTCCACATTTCCAGTGTGGGACTCCAGTTCTACAGAAGGCAGAGCAGATCTTATTTTCAAAGAACTGTGTTTGTCTGTTTTGACCTATCTGGGGACAACCTTCAGGACTGACAAAAGACATCTGCCTTACTTTCACGAACTCAAAACTCTCTCAAGACAGAAAAGTGGCTGTGTAGAGGGTATTCTTTGAAGACACTGAAAGGCAAATCAACAACCCACTGTCACCTGAAGCAAAAGATTATTGTTAAGGCACACAAAAGATATGCTGCAGCCTGAAAAGAAAGATTTTTTGGAGATTTAGTACACTGAAAAGCTACCATGTCTTACTGGGGAATTTAGAAAGCCACATGCACACCCATGGTAGGATACATGTTCAGAAAAGACCTGAGAAGACCCTAAACTTTCACATCTTGCTGATCTTTAGGCTCAATTCTAGCAGGCTACAAGGGGACTGGAAATAGCCTGCCTAAGCTTTGAAAAAGTGCCCCAATGCAGAGCCAAATGGCAAAGATTAGAAGAATCAGTTTTGTTGTTTTTTATTTTATTTTGGGAGTGGTGGTGAGGTGGGGTGGTGAGGCTCCAGGTACTCAAGGCCATCTGTCAAAACAATTGCTAACCACAAGCTAAAGGAACAGACACTTCAGAGATCATACATGACAAAGGTACAGTCTTTACAAAAATAGTTTAAGAAACCTGGCCAGGTGCAGTGGCTCACGTATGTGATCCCAGCACTTTGAGAGGGTGAGGAGGGAAGATTGCTTGCATCCAGGAGTTCAAGACCAGCCTGGGCAACACAGCAAGACATGATCTCTACAATTTAAAAATTAGCCACTTATGGTTGGGCGCAGTGGCTCACACCTCTAATCCCAGCACTTTGGGAGGCCAAGGCAGGTGGATCACTTGAGGTCAGGAATTCAAGACAAGCCTGGCCAATGTGTTGAAACCCTGTCTCTACTAAAAATACAAAAACTAGCTCAGGCATGGTGGTGTGCCCATGTAATCCCAGGTAGTCAGGAGACTGAGGCAGAAGAATTGTTTGAACTCAAGAGGGAGAGGTTGCAGAGCCAAGATCATACCAATGTACTCCAGCCGTGGTGACAGACCAAGACTCTGTCTCAAAAAAAAAAAAATTTAGCCAAGCATGATGGCACATACCTATGGTCCCAGCTACTTAAGAGGCTGAAGCAGGAGGATTGCTTGAGCCTGGGAGGTCAAGGCTGCAGTGAGCTGTAATTGTGCCACTGCATTTCAGCCTGGTCAACACAGTGAGACCCCATCTCAAAAAAATTTAAAAAAAATTAAAAAAAGAAAATCACCAAACAACTACAACCCACACAAGCAACAAAAACAAACTGAGGATCTGAGTAAGGGGAAGAATCTGAATTCCAGCATTATCACACATTATAATAAAATGTCCATTTTTCAAAAACTTACAAAGCATGCAAAGAAACAAGAAAATATGACCCATCACAGAAGAAATTAACAGAAATGGTTCCTGACATTGGACTTACTAGACAAAGACTTTACATCAGATTTCTTAAGTATGGCTCAATGAGCTTAAAGGAAACAAGGAAGTAAAGAAAACCAGGAGAATGATGTCTCAACAAATACAGAATATCAGTAACAAGGTAGAAAGTATAAAAAGGAACCAAGGAGAAATTCTAGAATTGAAAAATACAATAACTGAAATGAAAATTGCACTAGAGAGCTTTAAGAGCAGATTTGAGTAGGCAGAAGAAAGAAACAGTGAAGCTGAAAATAGGCCAATTGAAATTATCAAACTAGAGGAGCAGAAAAAATGAAGAAAAATGAATGGAAGCCAAAAACTTACAAGATAACATAAAGCACTCTCAACACATAATCAGAGTTCAAGAAGGAAAGAAGACACAGAAAGGGAAAGAATTATTTGAAGAAATAATGGCCATACTTCCCAAATTTGATAAGACATTAATCTAAGAAGCTTAACAAACACCAAGAAGGATGAACACAAAGAGATCCATACCCAGATACATTATAATCATATTATCAAAGCCAAAGACAAATGGAAAATCATAAAAGCATCAAAAGAAGCAACTTATCATGTATTCAGAAGATTAATAGCCAATTTCTCAGCAGAAACTATGTAAGCCAGAAAGCAGCAAAGTGACATATTTAAAAAGGTAAGAAGAAAAAAAAATACAGTCTAACAAGAATTCTATATATGGCAAAACTATCTTTTAAAAATGAGAGAGAAATTAAGACATTCTCCCTAGCAGATCTGCCCTACAAGTAATGTTAAGGAAAGCCTTCAGATAGAAACAAAAAGATGTTGGATAATAACACAAAGCCATACAAAGAAATAAAGAATACTGGTAAAGGTAACTATACAGATAAATATAAAAGTCAGTAATATTTTACTTTTTAATTTGTAACTTTTTTTACCCTTATGTACTAAAAGACATCTACATAAAACAATAATCATAAATCTGTTGATAGGCACACCATGTAAAAGCAGCAATTTGTAACAACATAAAAAAACAGGCCAGTGGAATAAACTGAGAAGCTAGAAATAAAACACCTACATCTACATCCAATTGATTTCAGAAAAGGGTGCCAAGACCATCCAACAGGGAAAGAATAATCTCTTTTAATAAATGGTGCTGCATTGGAACCGAATCATTTTCTGAGTGCAAAAAAAAAATAAATAATAATAAAAATAAAAAATAAATGGTGCTGGCACAACTGGATGTCCACATGCAAAAAAATTAAGTTGGATACCTTATTACATACAACTCAAAATAGAGCAATGATCTAAATGTCACAGTTAAAACTATAAAATTCTTAGAGCAAAACATAGGGTGCGTATTCATAAACTTGGACTTGATAATAGACTGTTAGATATAATACCAAACATATAAGCAAGAAAAGAATAAACTGAACTTCATCAAAATTAAACCTTTTGTGCATCAAACTGAAAGATAACCTACAGAATGGAAGAAAATATTTGTGAATCGTATCTTATAAGCGACTTGTACCTAGAATACATAAAGAACTCTTACAACTCAACAAAAACACAACTAAATTTAAAAATGTGCAAAGAATTTGAAAAGACCTTTGGATATACACCTGGGAGTAGAATTAAGAAGATATACAAATGGCTGACAAGCACATGAAAGAGGCTCATCATTATCTATTAGGGAAATGCAAATCAAAGCCAGAAGAGTCCAGTATAGTGGCTCACACCCATAATCCCAGCACTTTGGGAGGCTAAGGCAGGAGGACTTCTTAGGCCAGGAGTTTCAGACTAGGTTAGACAACATAGGGAGACCCTGTTTCTACAAAAAAAAAAATTTGTTTAATAGTGGGGCAGACAGGCGCAGTGGCTTACGCCTGTAATCACAGCACTTTGGGAGGCCGAGGTGAGCAGATCGCCTGAGGTTAGGAGTTCAAGACCAGCCTGGCCAACACTGCAAAACCTCATCTCTATTAAAAATACAAAAAAATTAGCCAGGCGTGGTGGTGGGCGCCTGTAGTCCCAGCTACTCAGGAGGCTGAGACAGGAGAATCACTGGAACCCAGGAGATGGAGATTGTAGTGAGCCAAGATCACACCACTGCACTCCAGCCTGGGCTACAAGAGCGAAACTCCATCTCAAAAAAAAATAATAATAATTAGTGGGGCATAGTGGTACACACCTGCAGTCTCCGCTACTCAGGAGGCAGAGGTGGGAGGATCACTTGAGCCCAGGA
Organism: Cacajao melanocephalus; assembly: GCA_963573385.1. Classification (NCBI taxonomy): domain Eukaryota; kingdom Metazoa; phylum Chordata; class Mammalia; order Primates; family Pitheciidae; genus Cacajao; species Cacajao melanocephalus. The sequence continues at coordinate 112,588 of CAUYLG010049749.1, forward strand.
GTTTGAGGCTACCACTGCACTCCAACCTGGACAACAAAGTAAGACTCCGTCTCAGAAAACAAAGTAACAAGATACCACTTCATACCCACTGATGGCTGCAATTAAAAATATGGAAAACAACAAGTGTTGGTGAGGATGAGAAGAAACTGGATCCCTCATACAATGATGGGAGTATAAAGGAGTAGAGCCACTGTTGGAAAACAGTTTAGTTGTTCCTCAAAAAATTAAACATGGTATTATAATTCACTCTTCCACTCTTAGAAATTACCAAAATAATTGAAAATGGGCAGTCAGGTACTACCCGTTCTAATGTTCACAGCAGCTTTCGCTATTCACAATAGCCAAAGGTGAAAATACCTCAAATGTCCATCAGCAGATGAACAAACAAAATGTGGTATATACATATGTGAAACACTACTCAGCCATATAAAGTACCGATTCATACTATAATATGGATAACCCTCAAAATCATGCTAAGTGAAAGAAGCCAGATACAAGAGGTCACATAGTATATTTCATTCATATGAAATATTCAGAATAAGTAAATTCACAGAGACAGAGAGCATATTGGTGGGTGGCAAGGGCTGAGGGCACGGACGAATCAGGAATTGCTGTTGTTTTGGGGGGTGATGAAAATGTTTTGGCACTTGATAAAGATGACAGTTATACAACACTGTGAATGTACCAAATACCACTGAATTATATAGTTTAAATGGTTAATCTTATGTTATTTATAAATTAAATGTAACTTCAATTTAAAAAGGAAAGAAGGACAACAACAAAACAACTGTGGCCTGAATCAGAAAGCCACAAATTATCTTCATTTTATTTTTTCCAGCATCCCTTACATCCCACCTGTCACTGAACTAAGGCAGATTCTACTTTGACTTTAGAAGGTGATTCTCCCCCTTTTCCTTTGCAACGTCCCAGCCTTCATTCAGAAATATCACTTCTCACCTACAGTTTCATAAATTGTCTAGATGTCAACAGCAGTGTTCCCACATTTAATCCCTTCTGAAGTTGCTGCCAGATTCACCTTTCTAAAAATGCAAATCTAATTATATAAGTTTCCTACTCAAAAATCTTTCCTTGTTCCCTGATAGCTTTCAGGATAACATGAAGCTCCTTATCCTAGCACAGACGGCCATTCCTATTCTAGCCCCCTCCTACCCCTCTAGGCTCACTTCCTGTCACTCCTCCCTTTCCCCTACTATACAGACAGTATAGTCTTCATGCTTCCAAGATCTATGCTCAGCCTGTGCAACATGATGAAACCCAAAAAAATACAAAAAAAAAATAAATAAAAGTCTCTACAGAAATGTCTCTATGAAAAAATACAAAATTAGCTGGGCAAGGTGGCATGCACCTGTGGTATCAGCTACTCTGGAGGCTGAGGTGGGAAGATCACCTGAGCCTGAGAGGTTGAGGCTACAGTGAGCTGTGATGGTGCCACTGCACTCCAGCCTGGGCAACAAAGTGAACAAACAAAAAACCTAAAAAACAAAAATTATGCTGTTTAATTAAGTGAGCAAGTGAGCAACTTCCCTAAAAATTCAAATAAGTGTTTCAGTTTCCAATTCTCTATTTTCACAACATACCAACCACTTATCAAAGCACTTAGTACACTGTAGTATAACTGGCTCATTTTCTAATAAACTAGATAATCCCCTAGTAGACTCTCAGAGCAGGGGACATGATTTATCATACTTATATCTCAAGAACCTAGCTCAGCAAATGTTCATTCATTCAGCCATTCAGTCAAGCATAAAATAATTCAGGGATGTGCTCATCCTTCACTACTGATCCTTAGTAGTAGTGAAGGATCACTATTCATCATCATTCACTCACCCCTGCCCTCATTCTTCATGGCTGGCCAGTATCTGAGAATAATCAGCAACTTGTTTGTGTAATGTTTCTGTTTAGTACTCCCTCCTCAAACTAATTAAAACAAGAGCTTTTAACATGATTAACACATTTAATACAGGAAAGAAAACTTTTTAATCCTTCTTATTAAAAACTGAAAACTAAGTCAATCTAAGGAAATGTTTTAAAAAATGCAAATTTTCATTGAGACTGCAGTCAAGGTAAAATCCTTTAGCTTCAAAATTAAAAAAAAAAAAAAAACTAAATACAAAAATTTAAGTGTTCTCTCCCTCACTGAAAATACAATTCAATTTCAGTCTTTAGAGTTTGACATAGTTATATTCATTCCTGTACCACTATCTACCAATCTTGGCATATTGCCAAGTTTTCAGGCTTGCCAAATCATTTGGTTGTCATTAAATAATATGCTGGAAACTAGATTCTTTCAGAATATTTTTCAAAGAAAGTATTCTCTACTCATTTGTTTGTGCTTTATACACTTGATATCTGAGAATATTTTGACAATCTGAATGTACCCAGGTGAATCCAAGAAAAGCCAAAATATATCTCTAGAGTTCCTTGATGACTAGAGATAAACTATTTTAAAATATCTAAAATGTATAAATATTTCCTATAAAATTACATTTGTATGACACATTATAGTTATGTGTTTTGTTAATGAGGTTAGTTGTACTCTAATTGTTCAAATCCAATCTAATTCTGCCCACTTTACAAAATCTATAGATTTCAAACACTGGAAAGAATGAAGCACAACTATTAACTTTCTTATCATCAAGGCTGATTTTTCCTAGGGTTATTTCTGCTGGACCCAAAGCATTTCCCCCAAGTTAATATTTTATAAATTCCCAGAAAAGACCTCAGGCAAACATTTTCTCAATGCCAGCAATTCTTGCGCTTTGCCTAAGTAATTCATTTGTTTTATATCTTACAGGCTTGGGATCAGCTGATTATTATTCCCATCTTTACAATTTGCTACTAAAAAACTCACAGCTGGCCAGGTACGGTGGCTCACACCTGTAATCCCAGTACTTTGGGAGGTTGAGGTAGGAGGATCACCTGAGGTCAGGAGTTTAAGACCAGCCTGGCCAACATGGTGAAACCCTGTCTCTACTAAATATGCAAAAATTAGCCAGGCATGGTGGCAGGCGCCTGTACTCCCAGCTACTTGGGAGGCTGAGACAAAAGAATTGCTTGAACCCAGGAGGTGGAGGAGGTTGCAGTGAGCCAAGATGGCGCCCACTGCACTCCGGCCTAGGTGACAAAGAGTGAAACCTCGTCTCAAACAATAAAAAAAAAAAGCTCATAGCTAATTTATGGTCCATTTCTAAACTTCCTCATATACAATCTGGTTATCATCCTCATTCTGAGTTCCATCTTATTAAACTTTTTTTCTCCTTTGCCATTATGTATATTTAATTTTGTCATGCTAGATATATTTTTGTAAACTGCCTTTAATCCCTTCTGGAAAAAAATCCTTTAAAAAAAAATAACCTCGTAGACACACTTGGCTAATTATTAGCCAGTCTTCTTCTGGGCTTCCAAATGTTACAGGAGCCAAACATAAAATTATTTCACAGCTGTTCAACAATCCTTGTGTTCATTCTTAGTTCACTATATATCCATTCCCCCATATAAACCATTATAGGCCTTTTCCATCTTTAAGCCATCACAATTTATCTCACTCTCAATAATGTCTCTGCCTAAATTCCAGAGATGATAGAGCCAATCAGTTAAGCTCCGTCACCACATCCCATCTTAAAATTTCTAAATTATAATCTCAACCAAAACAAAAGGCCTCCATCTGGGTTTTTAATGCTAAAATTTTTCAGTTTTTTTCTATGGACATGCTTCATTTTTGTTTAGAGACAGGGTCTCACTCTGCCACCCAGGCTGGAGTGCAGTGGTGCAATCATAGCTCACTGCAGCCTCAAACTCCTGGGCTCAAGCAATCCTTCTGCCTCAGCCTCCTGAGTAGCTGGGACTACAGATGCATACCACCACAGTTGTGTGTGTGTGTGTGTAGTAGATAAGGGTCTCACTTGGCTATTGTGTTTGTGTGTGTGTGTGTGTGTGTGTGTGTGTGTGTGTGTCTCACTTTATTACCCAGGCTAATTTCAAACTCCTGGCCTCAAGCAATCCTCCTGCTTCAGCCTCCCAAAGTGCTGGGATTACAGGCATGAGCCACCATGTGTGGTTGAAATGGTTTATTTAATGGCATTGATTCTGCTGGCTTCTTTGTGTGTCACACAAGTTTTATAAAGAACACTACATTCTCTGCTGTTGCCATTTTCCAGGTAGTACCAGAGATTCCTGCCATGGACTGAAAACAATAATGATTTGGGACTAGAAACTTCGAGGTGATGAACCAACTGCAGGCCGTGAGGGAAAATTTAGAAGGTATGATAGAAAACAGATAAAACCCTGACAGGCAACAGTTAATAATCAGGCAAGTGGTTTGTATGAGGGAAGTTCAGCGTGCATTAACAGATATCCCAATGATAGGAAACTGCAAATGTCACACATCAGAGAGACCCCTCTCCAAAGGCTTAGGGTTATCAAACCAAGGACTGTCTAAAGAGAAATTTAAGTAGCCCCAGTACCTGAATTGGAGTGCAAGGTGAAGAACCAATCACTGGAATCAAGTAGCATAGCAATTATAAATACTGAATAAAGTATCAAACTAGCAAAAACTATTCTTATTGCTGAATCCCCTGGCACTGAGCTGGAACTCCAAATCCTTCCGAAGGTCAGACTTGGTCCCAGAGGCTAGAGGCTGGGCTGGGGGAGGGGGTAGCATACTAGTGGGAATCAAGTGGAGCAGAGGAAAGAAAATGATGGTGGCAGTGACATGCAGAATAAACTGCAGGGAAGAGGAACCCTAAAAGTAAGACAACAAGCTAAATCTCTACTGTATTAAACACATGAAAAACTAAACTTCTTAATAAGCATAATAAGCATATTACCTGTAACAAAGCCTCATAAATTTACTAATATCATATTGCAACTAATGTGTATATGTGAGAGAGAAAACATGAGCACTAACACGTGCTGTGGGCTGATAGTCCATTAAAATGGCTCTCCCCCAAAGTCGCCAAATGGTCTTTATACTCAACAGCCAGTTCTTCGCACTTAACCTAAAATTGTACTCATATGGCAGTGAAGACTAAGTGAAATAATTTGTCTTTATGTATAGCAACAAAAGGTATGTCAGTTTACACATCTTATCCTACATGGTTAATTTCAATTTGCCATCTCTTTCTTATTAGACGTTTTTATGGCTTGCTCTTATGTGTACTCTCTCCTATCATTTCAATATATTTGTAAAATTTGATAATTCTGATACAGGTAATACACTTACTAAGAATCTTTTTTCCATGTGTGAGCCTCCTTCCAAATGTTGGATGCCTTTCTGGTTGATGAGTAGGTTGTTGATTTTCCTGGTCCCATTTGGTCCCAGAGACGCAAAGTAATTGGATACTTGCTTAAGATGACAAACATTTTCAGATAACCTTTGACTTCTCTCAGCCTGAAAACTCTCACCTCTGATGAATTAAATTGTCTTCATGTTTCAAAGTCGAACAACAACACTAGTTTTAACACTTCCAGGCCTCGTTTTCTGTTATTTATTATATGTTAACTCATTTAATCCTTAACTAACATTCCTTCATTGGAACCACTGCACATAGAAAATGATCTGAGTGGCTGTTTTCTCAAATCTCCGAAGGACGGTCCACGACCAATGACATTCCAGAACCACAAAAATCTATTCTATTCATCATACAACAAATGCTTATCTCATTAGGGCTCAATTTTCTCAAGAAATACCAGTAAACAAAGGCCACAAGTCACAACAATACAGTAGGTAGGTTATATTGTAATCTCCATTTGACAGATGAGGAAACTGTGGCAGAGGTTGAGTTGCTTAACTAAACTTACATAGCTAGTTAGCAGCGGATCCAAGATTCAAATCCAGGCTAGCTTCAAAATCTAGCCATATTATTCTGAATCAATTTAGCTTTTCCTCCATGTACAGACTACACCTTAAGACCTCATCTTTAATGATCTGCTCTTTTAAAATCTGTATATTCCACATGCATACATTTGTATACACAATAAAACTGCAAACTATTTAAGGTAAGGACCACAATAAACTTCCCTTGTATTTCCACAGTGCTAGACTCACAAAACACATTCAAAATTTGTTTAATTGATCATTGCAACTAATAATAGCCATAAGAAATCAAGAAACAAAAGTGAATTCAAATAGGTGTGACTAGCTTACGTGATATAAGCCTCTTGAGCAAAACTATAGTTATTAGTTGTTGGAGACATGCTAATATGTGCAAATTAAACATTCTGAAATTTGAAGATAAAATATAGACAAGATTTCCCTAACATAAACCTATCACCAACAATTTTCAAGTTAACATACAATACTAATATGAAGGTTGCTGTTGCAGCAATTTTACTTCCTAGTTCCTTCCGATAGTTTCTTATGTTCCCACACAGATATCCTAAAGTACACAGAAAAAAAAACAGAGAAAGACAACACAGTTAAAGATGAAAGTCTCCAGAAATCTGTTGGGATTCTACTTTGGAATCTACACACTGAGACTAAAGTAGACATGGCAGAAGTGAAAGGAAAAAAAAATGATTACCACCCAAACTACAGGATGCCATACATAAATACCTTCAAATTTTCATATTGTTGCCATTGCTAATAGATTTGTAAATCATCCAGTTGTCCCAATAGTTTTCTTCAATTTGGGTTGGGGCTTAGGGGGAAAGATATAATCTACAATATAAAAGTCTTTCAGTATTTCCAACTCTAAAGCAGAGAAAACAAAAGTTTACAATATAAACTTCTTAAAAGATTGTAAAGACAAATCAAACAGAAATAGAGGTCAGCCCTGGCAAGTTGATGAGTAGGTCATTTTACATTTGATGAATATTTCATCGTGACTACTTGATAGCTTTCCTCCTTTTACTTGAACATGGATCCAGGACAAACCCTAATTTTATAGATTCTTGAATATATTTACATTTTTATTTCAACTAGAAATACTTAAAATACTTTAATATTTAAAATATTTGAAATAAATTCATGACAAAATAAGAATACATTAAATAAATCTTGGAGAATATTAACATTAAAAGAAAGTCCATTCTTAACTCTGAAATATGCAAGATAATATATCTGGTCTCTATTTTATGTCATGATTATTTAATGGGAATTTGAGCTATGTGTTAATTGTCATAACAGAAACCTCAAAATGTTGCAAGAGGTTTTCTGTCAGACCCTTCAAAGCCCCTGTAAAATCTACAAATTGAAAAAAGAAAAAAACTACTTTACTTGACATCATCAAATGATATAAAAGATCTTAGATTATTTAGTTACATTTTTGCTTACTGGTGAAAATCCAATTTTTATCCTCTTGGAGCCAGAAAAATTAAGCCTGTATTTAATGAGTATTTCTTCCCTTTTTCCCTCTGGAAACCAAGTGTCACTTTACATTTCACCTATAGTCTAGTTTTAGAGCATTCTTAAGTCTCTCTTAAAAGTCTCAAGCAGGGTGGGTCCAGTAGCTCATGCCTGTAATTCCAGCACTTTGGGAGGCCAAGGCAAGAGAATCACAGGTGTTCAAGACCGGCCTGGGAACATCACAAAACCCCGTCGCTACAAAAATTAGCTGGACATGGTGGCTGGCTCGCACCTGTGTTCCCAGGTACTTGAGAGGCTGAGGTAGGAGGATCACCTGAGCCTGGGAGATGGCGGTTGCAGTGAGCAGCGATCGTACCACTGCATTCCAGCCTGGGTGACAGAGGGAGACCCTGTCTCAAAAAAAAAAAAAAAAAATTCTCAACCAAATTGATAGAAGTTATTTGAATGAAATGTCTGCCCCAATGATAATGTTTACCATTTCTTTAAAATCATAAAACTAATACCCCAAATGATATCAAACATTTAAACTTGAAACATCATTACCACAATCTGCAATGCAAAGTTTAACATATCAAGATCAACAGCAAATTTTAATCCTGGACATCTCTTACTCAATTCTAAGAGGTACTAAAAAGCTCTATTACGTACATGTTAGAAACGCCAAATGCATACATAAGCTAAAAAAAATCCCAGAATGGTGCTTAAAACTAGTGTTCTTGAAAGAAAATTATACATCTTGACTGGATAGTTCTACTCCGGAATGCTTTCACTTAGAAAGTTGTCTCCACTGCAGGGAAATTTTTGCCCAATGTGAATCATAGTGCTCTTTTCCTTCCCTTTAATGCCAAATCCTGTGTCTTGTGTCTTAGTACTCACAGGTTTGCCTTTTCATCATCTTTGTATGATTTGTTCAAAATATATATTTTGGGGCCAAGCACAGTGGCTCATGCCTGCAATCCCAGAACTTTGAGAGGCCCAGAAAGGAGGATCACCTGAAGCCAGGAGCTTGAGAACAACCTGAGCAACAAAACAAGACCCCACCTCCAAAAAAAAATTAAGAGTGGGCGTGGTGGCTCCTGCCTGTAACCTTGGGAAGTCGAGGCAGGCAGATCACTTGAGCTCAGGCCTGAGCAACAAGACTCTGTCTCTACAAAATACAAAAAATGAGCCAGGTGTGGTGGTGCAGGCATATGATCCCAGCTACTCAGGAGGCTGAGGTGGGAGGATCACTTGAGCCCTGGAGGTCGAAGCTGTAGTAAGCCAAGATTGCACCACTGCACTCCAGCCTGGGGCAGAGTGAGACTCTGTCTCCAAAAATAATATAAATAAATTATGTATTAATCCAATTATATTTTTTAATTAAAAAATACATATTTTAAAATTATACAGTTTTTTAAAAATCTAAATCATGCACTCAAACAAGGAAACAACATATTCTGCTATTATTAAATTATCCCAGAAAATCTTTGTGGTTTCACTTAAGGATCAAAACCAAAAATCATTATTATTGAACTATTAGACTTTTCAATAAATTTCCATTTCATTCAATAAGTACTTACTTATTGAATGCGTACTATGTATAAGACACCATGCTAGATTCTGTGAAGGCATCCAAAGAAGACATTCCTTACTCTAAAGGGGCTTATGGAAGAGATCTTTTTTAACATGCAGTGATAATAGCAAACATCTCTCTAGTACTGGGTAGTGTTTTCAGCATTTTCACCACATATTAACTCATTTTATTCCTCATAACAGCCCTGTGAAATAGGCAGGAAAATGAGACTCAGAGAAGTAACCAGTGCAAGGTCAGGAATAATAAGAGGTGGACTGGGATGTGAATGCAGGCAGTGTGGCTCCAGAGTCCACGCTTCTAACCACTCTGCCTCGCTAACTTGGAAGTGCTGATGAAGGTATAATGAAGTAATGATGACAGAAGTTTCTTAAAGCTACAAAAAAAAAATGTATGGAGTTTCCAAAATTAGATTACATTCCATCAGGTAGAAATTTAAATATGGTCCCAGAAGGGTCGATGAGTTTCATGGGAAGAGTGGAGTAGGAATTCTGGGAAAGGGAGATGCATAAGAAAAAGCAAAAGGCTGTGTGAAAGCAGTCTACCTCTGCAGGATCATGGATGGAGCTAGAAGCCATTATCTTCAGCAAACTAACACAGCAACAGAAAACCAAGTATCGCACATTCTCGCTTTTAAGTGGGAGCCGAATGATGAGATCACATGGACACTTGGGGGTTATAACACACACTGGGAACTGTGGAGGGGTACGGGGGGAGGGAAAGCATCAGGAAGAACAGCTAATGGATACTGGGCTTACCTAGGGTTGATCTGTGTAGCAAATCACCATGGCACACGTTTACCTATGTTAACAAACCTACACATCCTGCACATGTACCCCGAAACTTAAAAGTGGATGGAAAAAAAAGTATGTGTAAGATGACAGCTAGAAGGGAACAGAGAGTCACTAAAGATTTCTGAGCTGGCTATTGAGAGAGTATGGAAAGAATGGAAGTGAGCTTGGACACTGGGTGACCAGTAAGGTGTCTCCACAGATATATATATATATATTTTTTTTGAGACAGAGTCTCACTCTGTTGCCCAGGCTGGAGGGCAATGGTGCAATCTTGGCTCACCGCAACCTCCACCTCCTGGGTTCAAGCAATTCTCCTGCCTCAGCCTCCAGAGTAGCTAGAATTACAGGTGCCCGCCACCATGTCCAGGTAATTTTTGTATTTTTAGTAGAGATGGGGTTTCGCCATGTTGACCAGGCTGGTCTCCAACTCCTCACCTCAGGTGATCTTCCTGCCTGCGCCTCCCAAAGTGCTGGGATCACAGGCATGAGCTACCAAAACCGGCCTTCACAGATAATTTAAAGAAGTCAGACAGCCTGGACTATGGTGGTGATAATGGGGATAGAGAGGAGAAGAACAAAACGGCAAGACACCACAGAAACTGAGATTTCAGAACGGGATGAATGTGTACACAGTGCCTGCTGTGTACCACAATCTGGGGACTCAGGAACAAGCATGTCAGAGGCATGAGAAAATGGAGTCAAAGGTTCTAGGCTTTTAGCCTGGAGTACTGGAAAATTGGGGCAATCATCAATAGAAGCTACAAGCTGAGGACAGGGAGTACGTAAAAATATGAGGCAGCAATTCAGCTACTCAGGACAGGGCAATGGAAAAGAGGCCCAGGTGGAAGATAAAGATTTAGAATCAACTGTAAAGTTGAGAGTTTAAGAACTACAGCTTCAGGAGTAAGTAGGCAGAATGGAACAGAACTAAGGAGACAGCCTTTTATACCTACAGGTACCTCATGGGAGGAAGGGTTAACAGCCAAGAAAGGAGATAAAAGTAGCAGAGGTAAGAAGAAAGCTGCAGTAGTGCAGGGTCAAAATGAGGAAGGCTCAAAAAAAGGCAAAAGACCAAGCTTAGGGAGATCTGAAAAGGCATCAGAGTAATACACTGTACTGAAGGACTAAGGGAGCTGAATTATTTTCAAAGTCTTACAAAGCAAATATCTTACGTTAAATGACTTTTTAATGTACAAAGACAAAAAAAGTACACAAAATACTATAGAACTGTAACCCCTCAGACTGAAGAAGATTCTGAAAAGAGATGAATGCTGGAAATAGATGAAGCTGCGATATAAACAAAATTTACAGCTTACTGTAATGTCAATTTTATTCATTAAAGTATTTCATATGAAAACAAAACTGCATTAAGGAAGTAGAAGAGTCACAAGACTTCAAAGAATTTTCACTCTTGCCTCAAGTCCCTTCAATTTTGCTTTCTCAACTGCCCATGTTTGCATTCATTCTCCCCAGTCTTGGGCTGTCCTCAGAGTGCCATATAATTCAGCATGATAAATATCTAGCATAGGGGAAGGTATAAGGCACTATGATACCACAAAGACAGACACTTTGTGAGCCCTGGGGAATCACAGGCAGCTTCCTAGAAGAATTACACAGATTTTAACTTGGGACAGAAGTATAGGAATAATTTAACTGGTGTCCTAAGAATAATATATCCCAGAACTCTCAAGCCTCATTTATACACTGAAGTTATAATAGATTTGGAGGGAATTAAACTAAAAGCATTTTGTTGATAAAATGGTGCTTGCAGCTAGGAGAAACTGACAAGTGTTTTGCTTTTTATTTCAGCACTACAAATGACCAGATTCCTATTCTTCATATGTAAAATAGCAATATTAGTATCTTCTGAACTCACTAAATCATTTGTAATTAAAGTTCAGTCAACTTCACAGGGATGTTCAAAGACAGCCGACAGTAAGTTTTTGAGATTCACATACATACAAATGCTAATTAGCCTGTGGTTGGTTAGCTCGGTTAAAGTATATTAATGAACCCATGGTTCCGATGTTTATATGTTCTATAAGCTTAACTTTTCCATGGAGTAAACTAGGCCAGTTATCTTTAGTTGTGCTCAGATGGGCACAATATGAATTTTGTTTTTTTTTTTTTTTTTAAAAGGAAATGAATCAGTTTAACGCTGCTACCTGGATAACAAAAATCATGTCCCAACACACCTCTCAACTTCCACTCTTATTCCTCTATAATCTGTTTCTCCATCCAACAACCAGGATGATTTTTGTAAAGGCACATTACACTATGTTGCCCACCACCCAGTTCCAGTTAAAAATCTTTCAATACAGCTCTATTCATAGTACACTAGGAACCTAACTCTTACAAGGCCTACAGCATCTGGCCCCTGCTTACCTCTGCAGCTCCGTCTCACACCGCTGTCCGCTTGCTCCCCATGCTCCAGCCACCCAAGCCTCCCTGCTGTTCCTCAAGCAAATCAGGTTCCTTCCCACAGCAGAGCCTTTGTGCCTTCTGTATCCTCAGCCAATACACAGTCAGACACATCCCCTGAGCTCCTGGGTAAGAATTGAGGAGGGAAGTGTCCAAGCAAAAACAACAAACCATACAAAAAGCACATAAGGTCCCATGTGATAAACAGGAAGTGGCAGATAAGCATCAATCTTGGCAGGACAAAATAACAAGTTTAGGGAAAATTAAAATTACTGCTAATAAGCCATACTGATTGAATGAAGAACTCTAAATTATCAAACAACCCAAGACCCAATATAAAGTGAAAATCTCAGCTTTACCTAGTGTGCTTCCATACTCAGACAAACCAACAAAATTATCAGAAACAAAATAGTACCCCCCTAAAATGGTGCACTAAAACTAACAATGCTACAGGCAACACCAGCGAATTCTGAAGCCAAGATTATCATGCTGGGGAAGTAACGAAAATGATGAAGAGGGTAGATGGTTGTACAACAATATGAATATACTTAATGCGACTAACTGTACATTTAATAAGTGTATAAGGCCAGGCGCAGTAGCTCACACCTGTAATGCCAGCACTTTGGGAGGCCGAAGCAGGCGGATCACTTGAGGTCAGGAGTTTGAGAACAGCCTGGCCAACATGGCAAAACCCCATCTCTACCAAAAATACAAAAATTAGCCAGGCATGGTGGTGTACACCTGTAGTTCCAGCTACTCAGGAGGCTGAGGCAAAAGAATCACTTGAACCCGGGAGGTGGAGCTGCAGTGAGCCAAGAATGCACCACTGCACTTCAGCCTGGGTGATAGACTCCCTCTCAAAAAAAAAAAAAAGTGTATAAATGGTGTATATACTTAAAAATGGTTAAGATGGTGAATTTTATTATATGCATATTTTACCAGGTTTTTTTTCCCCAAGGAGTAGGAAAGCTTCAACACATCCATAAGACAAAAAACCTGGAACTGCTGATGATGAAAAACATAAAAGCTAAGAAAAATATTTTCTAAATCTACTAAATCATTAAAGACACAGTAAGAATACGTAATTGCTCATTTAAAAAGAGACAGTTGAAAGAAATATATTTTTAACGTTTAGCTTTACTATTAAACTCACATTATTAAAACAGGATACTATTTTCACCTAACTAGAAAATAAGCAAAAAAAATAAAAAAAAAAAAAAAAGGTTTAAAAAAAAATAACATGGGAATGGAAAATTTGTTGTCATGTAGGTGGGTAGTGTAGCTATT
>CAUYLG010049750.1:0-18031 GCA_963573385.1 Cacajao melanocephalus
GCTTCCCAGCTGTACAAAAATGTTTGTTACCCAAATGACTGACCCCATAATTGTAGGACCTTCTTTTCTTTTTTATTTTTTGAGACAGAGTTTCACTCTTGTTGCCCAGGCTGGAGTGCAATGGGGTGATGTCAGCTCACCACAACCTCTGCCTCCCGGGTTCAAGTGATTCTCCTGCCTCAGCCTCCTGAGTAGCTAAAACTACAGGCGCTTGCCACCATGGCCAACTAATTTTTGTATTTTTAGTAGAGACAGGGTTTCATTGTGTTTGCCAGGCTGGTCTCGACCTCCTGACCTTGTGATCAACTGCCTCAGTTTCCCAAAGTACTGGGATTACAGGCGTGAGCAACCTTGCCCAGCCTTATTTATTTGAGACAAAGTTTTGCTCTTTTGCCCAAGCTGGAGGGCAGTGGTGGGATCTCAGCTCACTGCAAACTTCACCCCTTGGTTTCCAGTGATTCTCCTACCTCTGTCTCCCAAGTAGCTGGGATAACAGGTGCCCATCATCACGCCCAGCTAATTTTTGTATTTTTAGTAGAGATGGGGTTTCATCCTCTTGGCCAGGCTGGTCTCAAACTCCTGACCTCAAGTGATCTACCCATCTTGGCCTCCCAAAGTGCTGGAATTACAGACAAAAACCACTGAGCCCGGCCTTTTTTTTTTTTGGACGGAGTCTTGCTCTGTTGCCAGGCTGGAGTGCAGTGACACGATCTCGGCTCACTGCAGCCTCCACCTCCTGGGTTCAAGCGATTCTCCTGCTTCAGCCTCCCGAGTAACTGGGACTGCAGGCACACACCATCATGCCCAAATGATTTTTCTATTTTTAGTAGAGACGGGGTTTCACCATGTTGGCCTCGATCTCTTCTTGAGTTCATTATCCGCCCACTTCAGCCTGCCGAAGTGCCAGGATTACAGGCATGAGCCACCTCGCCCAGCCTTTTTTTTTTTTTTTCCTGAGACAGAGTCTCACTCTGTCGTCCAAACTGGACTGCAGTGGCACGATCTCAGCTCACTGCAACCTCCACTTCCCGGGTTCAAGTGATTCTCATGCCTCAGACTCTGAGTAGCTGGGATTACAGGTTTACGCCACCATGCCCACCCAGCTAATTTTTGTGTTTTTAGTAGAAAGGGGTTTTGCCATGTTGTCCAGGCTGGTCTCGAACTCCTGCAATCTAAGGATACACCCGCCTTGGCCTCCCAAAGTGCTGAGATTACAGGTGTTAGGCACCGTGCCCGGCCCATTCACCTATGTAACTTTTAGTGAGATCAATTTATTAATTTTTTCTCTGTAGTATCCAAACTTACCATGCTTAGATTTCCCCATATCTTAGGCAAGTAAGAATTTGGTTAAGGCCAGGTGTGGTGTCTCACGCCTGTAATCCCAGCACATTGGGAGGCCGAGGCAGGTGGATCACAAGGTTAGGAGTTCGAGACCAGCCTGACCAACATAGTGAAACCCTGTCTCTAATAAAAATACAAAAATTAGTGGGGCGTGGTGGCAGATGCCTGTAGTCCCAGCTACTCGGGAGGCTGAAGCAGGGGAAAAACTATCAGAGCAACTAGATGTTAAGTTTTTCACAAAATTCCAGCCTCCTCACTACCTAGCCTATATTTTTTCATATTTGGTACAATGCTGGGTGACCCATTAATAAAAAATTTTTGATTTGTCAAAAGAATTCATGCTAAACAGGATAAATTACAATTAGCATAGAACTAAAATGGTGGACAAAACCATCATGCTACTGTAGCAATCACCTTCAACCTGCCCTCCTTGGAAATAGCTTAAGTTTAGGAAACTGTATAGCACCAATATCACCACCTATCAAAATGTACAAAAAATATGCTACACCCATTCATCTAAACTTAAAATTTTCACCCACAGGCTGGGCGCAGTGGCTCACACCTATAATCCCAGCACTTTGGAAGGCCAAGGTGGACAGATCACAAGGTCAATAGATCGAAACCATCTTGGCCAACATGGTGAAACCCCGTCTCTACTGACAATACAAAAATTAGCCAGGTGTGGTGACACGTGACTGTGGTCCCAGCTACTCAGGAGGCTGAGGCAGAAGAATCACTTGAACCCAGGAGGCGGACGTTGCAGTTAGTCGAGATTGCACCACTGTACTCCAGCCTGGTGACAAAGCAAGACTCTGTCTCAAAAAAAAAAAAATGTCACCCACAATCCTAAAGTGACATTTTGAGACAGGGTTTCACCGTGTTGGCTAGGCATAAGCCACCGTGCCCAGCTCAGAAAATGTTTTGAGTCTTGCTCTGTCACCCAGGCTGGAGTGCAGTGGCACCATCTCAGCTCACTACAACGTCCACCTCCCGGGTTCCAGAGGTTATCCTTCTTCAGCCACTCCAGTAGCTGGATTACAGGTACATGCCACCACACCCAGCTAATTTCTGTAGTTTTAGTAGAGATGGGGTTTCAACACGTTGGCCAGGCTGGTCTTGAACTCTTGACCTCAGGTGAACCACCTGCCTCGGCTTCCAAAAGTGCTGAGATTACAGGAGTGAGCCGCCGCTTCGATGGACCCAGAAAATGTTAACAGCTTTGAATTAGAAATGAAGTACAATGCACAAGGTTTGGTACCTAAGCAGTAAGGACTGATGAGATTCTGTCCAAGTGTTTGAACACAAAATAGATTTTTAAAATTATAGCCAGGTGGAGTGGCTCACACCTCTCTAATACCGGCACTTGGGGAGGTCAAGGTAAGCATTATCACTTGACCCCAGGAGTTCAAGACCAGCTTGGGAAACATGGAGACACATCTCTACAAAATATATGTAAATCCACTGGGTGTGGTGGCTTAGCTATGATTGCGTACCTGCGCTCCAGCCTGGGCAAGTTTTTTTTTTTTTGAGATGGAGTTTCGCTCTTCTTGCCCAGGCTGGAGTACAATGGCACGATCTCGGCGCATTGCAACCTCTGCCTCCTGGGTTCAAGCAATTCTGCCTCAGCCTCCTGACTAGATGGGATTACAGGTACGTGCCACCATCCCTGGCTAATTTTGTATTTTTAGTGGAGATGGAGTTTTTCCATGTTGGTCAGGCTGGTCTTGAATTCATCTCATTACCTGCCTGCTTTGGCCCCCCAAAGTGCTGGGATTACAGGCATGGGCCACTGTGCCCGGCTTGAGATGGAATTTTGCTCATTGCCCAGGCTGGAGTGCAATGGTGTAATCTCTGCTCACTGCAACCTCTGCCTCCAGGTTTAAACGATTCTCCTGCCTCAGCCTCCCAAGTAACTGGTATTAGAGGCGCATGCCACCACGTCCAGCATTTTTGTATGAGTAGAGACGGGATTTCACCATGTTGGCCAGGCTGGTCTTGATCTCCTGACCTGAGGTGATGCTCCCGCCTTGAACTCCCGAAGTGCTGGGATTAAAGGTGTGAGCCACTGTGCCTGGCCTTTTGAGTGTGTCTCACTCTGTCGCCCAGGCTGTTCTGTGGTGGTGGTGCAATCTTGGCTCACTGCAACCCCAACAGCCCAGGCCCAAGTGATCCACCCACCTCGGCTTCCAGAGTAGCTGGGATTTACAGGAAATGTGCCACCATACCCAGCTTAATTTTTTTGGGCAAGATGGGGTTTTGACATGTTGCCCAGGCTCATCTCAAGTGATTTGCCCACCTCAGCCTCCCAAAGTACTGGGAATACAGATGTTAACTACTGTACCTGCCTTTTATAATGCCATAGTTTAATGGCTGGGCAGTAAGCCAATGAATCACTGAAACTCACATGATTTTCAAGAAAAGGAAATGGAAGAGTTGAAATGTTTTCCCCCATAAAGCTAAGACTTACACATAATAATACACTATACATACCTATGATCACACTTCTCATCTATCAAGTTTTTGTCTGTGTCCCCCAGCCTAGCTTGTGAGCTGAGCATAGCAATCATATGAAATATTAATCTTTGTATCACCAGCACTTTAAATGCCCGCAACACAGGTCCTGTATATCTGACATTAAGAAGTGCTGGAAATACAAACTGTTTCTGTTATGGCAAATACAGAAGCTGTGAGGGAATGAAAACTGCCAAAATGCAGAAGTTCAAAGATTTAGAGGAGGACAACACATTGTTTTATTTCAATCAAATCACAACACTTTCTTTTCCAACTGCTGCAAAGTGCATCTACAATATTCTATTACAGATCCACTTTAAAAAGGTTTCCTGTGACATTACAGCAAGCCTCTTTTTTCAAATAGAGGAATAATCCCAAATTCTTCCTCAAAAATAAAAACTCCATTCCAGTAAATACACAAAAATTACAGTAAGCCAGACACTTAAAAGGACAGCCAAGAAGTCTTCCAACAGTTTATTAGAAAGAATGTAGACATTTAAAAAAATCCCCACTGTCATGAACATAAATTGAGGTTTTCAGCCCTGGTATAAGCTGAATCAAAAAAAAAGAAATAAAAAATCCAATAGTGTATTAAACATTTTTCACTCATTTGCCATACTGACAGTGCAAATACAAATCTGGTCTAAATTTACAGACTCTCAAGCAACAATGTACAGCTTTCTTCGTCCTCCATGCTAAGAGATGTAAAAGCTTAAGGGTCAAACAATACCAAATGTATAGGCTTCAAAAACCATCTAAGTTAGGGCATTCTCTAGTTTTAGCTAAGATACATCTGGAACACTGACAAGTGATCACTTACATAGAATAATGTGAAGTATATTTTTTTTTGAAAAATAAACTTTAGTGGAACAATCCTGAAGGGTAACACCAGAGGAAGAGCAGGTTACCACCAGTAAGGTGTCAGCCAATTTGTTCCAGCCACTTTTGAATCCATGTTCTATACTCTAAGTTTAGTCTTCTTTCCCTAAGCTTCCTATCATGTCAGTATCTATGTTATGAAGAAAAGGAGACTTAGGTGAGATGTTTTTATTTATCATAACTGCATCAATTGCCTAGGACCTCAACAGCTTCATGAAAGTTTGGGAAATGTTCATGCACAAGGTTATTGCCTTAGCTGACTTAAAATTGCCCCATACAATGGTACATATCAACCCTTAGTGAAGCCTTTTAAAAAACAAACAGGTTGAAAAATGGGTTAAAGTAGGCAAATACAGCATCTGCCTTTAGAGCTATCAACTCAGGAATTCTCTCAATTATGAAACCTTGCAGAGAAGTTATTTCTCAAAATCCAGGTGATGACAATATTCCTTACTCCAGATCTGGCATTTCTGAAAGAATTTAAGAAATATTAGTATCAAGTACAAGGCAAGTAATCTCCCAATTCTAATGTTTTCAAGGAAAAGCAACCAAAAATCAAAAATATATATTTTCCCAGTGAACAGGCAGGTGGTCTTGCCATCTCAAGTAATTCATCACATTTCTGCTTTGATTATTTATTCAAGGTCATAAAGAAAAAATTACTTTTCTTCCCAAGTTAACATCACTATTTTGAGTTTGGTTTTTGATGCAAAATATCACTGTGTAAACATACTTTTTATACACTTACTTTCATCATCACTGTCTTGTGAATCCTGCAAGAGGGAAAATAAAAAAGTTACCAAGCTGACCAAATGTTCCTTTGCTAACTGAACAGTTTACCTTAAGTTCAAGCGCTGTATTTTTGACTAAAGTAGCACAGGTAGGTAGGTACATCAAGCATAGAAATTTAGTCACTGGACTTAAGACTAAGTTTACCTAAGGCGAATGGATGTACAGCAGAGGATCTATCTATCTGTTAAAAACTGCTGTGTGCCTTTTGGAGACATTCAGCCCACCCTTTGAATCCCTCCCTAAATTCTATCTTGGCATTCAAAGAGAAAACATGGTTCAATATGAAGCACAATGAACTGACAGAAGACAGTGAACTCTAATCCTAGCTGTTGAGTGAATACTACGTATTTTTCTAAACTGCATTAAATAACTTTCCGGGAGCTGTTAAAATGCTGGTGTTGGGAAGATGTTGAGAAAAGTCGTTTAATATATCATCCTCTTACAGATTTACAATGTCCATTTGTTTAACTGGTCTCTGACTAATCCTGACATAAAACCTATTTAACTTGCTTTCTTAGTCAAAATAATCCCTATAAACTGATTCTTTTTCTTCTTGAGACAAAGTCTCACTCTGTTGCCCAGGATGGAGTGCAATGGTGTGATCTTGGCTCACTGCAACCTCCACCTCCTGGGTTCAAGGATTCTCCTAACCTTATCGTCTCCAGCAGCTGGGATTACAGGCATCTGCCGTCATGCCTCGCTAATTTTTGTATTTTTTTGTAGAGATGGTTTCACCATGTTGGCCAGGCTGGTCTTGAACTCCCAACTTCAAGTGATCTGCCCACCTCAGCCTCCCAAAGTGCTGGAATTACAAGCATGAGCCACTATACCCAGCCTAAACTGACTCTTATAATTCAGTAAGGTATTAACATATAATGTCTCTATACAATGATTCTTTTGAAATCTGATCCATTTAGGAATGATCTACAGAACAACCAGTTCCCTAGTAGATATCCATTCCTCAAAAAAGGGCAGATTTTAAAAATTGCTTTCCCTCCTTTTTTTTTTTTTTTTTTTTTTTTTTACAAAAAAAGAAGTAATCCTGAATCTCTATAAAACCGCCTGTAAGTATGTTGTTTCTTAATAGTATAAAAGTAAACAGAAAAAAAAACTTTCAGACTTACATCATCTGCTCCATCTACTTCTGGTAAATCTACATCCTCATCACCACCCATGTTGTTCATCATCTATTTGAAGTGTAAAAATTAGTTTAAAAAATGATGTTGTTACGTTAGGCCCTAATTATTAGGCTGCATGCTTCAGAATAAACCTTAAGTCTGCCACAGATATCCACAAATGAAAAATGCAAAATAAATGTTAAGCATTTTCCCTTCTGGAAAAGGTAGATTATAGGTAATTACACAAAATCCTAAAAACCTGTATGGAAATTAAAACTAAATTTTCCCTAAAGAAAAACAAAGCTATTCAAGCAAGTATCAATGTATGACAGACATTAAAAATTCTACTTGAGTAGTGGTTACCCCTGGTGGTTAAAGGAAAGAATGGGATTCATCTGTAGTTGCAAAGCTTTCTATCTTAAGTTAGGTAGAATGTGTATTATGGTATTCTTTTTTTTTTTGTTCCTCTGAAGTTTTGCTCTTGTTGCCCAGGCTGGAGTGCAATCGTCTGATCTCGGCTCACTGCAATCTCCGTCTCCCGGGTTCAAGAGATTCTCCTGCCTCAGCCTTCCGAGTAGCTGGGATTCCAGGCATGTACCACCATGCCTGGCTAATTTTGTGTTTTAGTAGAGACAAGGTCTCTCCACGTTGGTCGGGCTGGTCTCAAACTCCTGACCTCAGGTGATCCACCCACCTTGGCCTCCCAAAGTGCTGGGATTACAGCAATGAGACACCCAGCTGGTTGTTTTTTTTTTTTTTAAATACAGTCGTGCTCTGTCATCCAGGCTGGAGTGCGGTGGTGTGATCTTAATTCACTGCAACCTCTGCCTTTGGGTTCAAGCAATTCTCATGCCTCAGCCTCCTGGGTAGCTGGGATTACAGGCGTGCACCACCATACCAAGGTAATTTTTCTATATTTAGTAGAGACAGGGTTTCATCATTTTGGCCAGGCTGGTCTTGAACTACTGGGCTATAGCAATCCACCAGCCTCGGCTTCTCAAAGTGCTGAGATTACAGGCATCAGCCACCATACTCTGCCTTTTTTATTTTGAGACAGAGTCCTGCTCTGTTACCCAGGCCGGAGTGCAGCAGCACAATCTTGGCTCACTGCAACTTCCACTTCCTGGGTTCAAATGATTCTCCTGCCTCAACTTCCTGGGAAGCTGGGATTACAGGCACACGCCACCATGCCCAGCTAATTTTTGTATCTTCAGTAAAGACAGGGTTTCACCATATTGGCCAGGCTGGTCTCAAACTCCTGGCCTCAAGTGATCCACCTGCCTCGGCCTCCCAAATTGCTGGGATTACAGGAGTGAGCCACCACGCCGGGCCTGGTATTTTCATTATGGTTTTAGATATTCTGAAGAACCAATAAATGATTTAAACCTAAACTATTATCAGATCATGAGGAACTTTCCCATGTTTAAAACATTTTTGTAACGTTTAAATAAAAAAAAAAATCACATATGCATGGGAAAAAAACCCTCAGACTTCAAAAATACGTGAGTACCCACATTTTAGAGCTGGAAGGGACCTTAAAAAGAGTCAAACATTCAGTTAGGAAGGTGAATTAAAAAAATATATATATATAGTCAAACATACAATGGAATGTGTTCAGTCTAAAACTAAGAATTACTCATCCTTAAAAAAAGAAAATCTGCTTTATGTGACAAAACACAATGAAGAACCTGGAGCACGTCATGCTATGTGAAATAAGCCAGTCACAGGACAAATAATGCATGATTACACTTATATGATACTTAAAATAGTTAGACACATAAAAATAGAGTAGAATGGTTGCTGCCAGGAGTTGGAGGGAAGGAAAAATGCAGTTGCTACTGTTACATAGGTATGAAATTCCAGTTACACAAAATGCAGTTTCAGAGACCTACTGTAGAGTATTATGCCTACAGCTAACAATACTGTATCATGCAACTAAAAATCTGTTAAGAGGGCAGATTCCATGTGAAATGCTCTAATCTCAATTAATTAAACACACACAAAAGGATTCAGTATAAAAATTCTGGGCTGGCTCACACCTGTAATCCCAGCACTCTGGGAGGCCGAGGCAGGCGGATCATGAGGTCAGGAGATCGAGACCATCCTGGCCAACATGGTAAAATCCCATCTCTATACAAAAATTAGCTGGGTGTGGTGGCACGCACCTATAATCTCAGCTACTAGGAAGGCTGAGGAAGGAGAGTCATTTGAACCTGGGAGGCGGACACTGCAATGAGCCAAGATCGTACCACTGCACTCCAGCCTAGAGACAGAGCGAGACTCCATCTCAAAAAATATATACATAATAATAATAATTCTGGATAATCTGTCTTGAATGAAATGAGTAACTGGGAAAAAGTTTCCTCACCTCCAAAAGCACTACTGAATACTTTTTTAAGTTTCTTTGGGCAGGAAAAATGCTAAATGTACCAAGAACAATGCTACCTGCTTAAGATACACCACCAAGAGAAAATCGAACATATTCCAGAGCTACTTAGAGGTAACAACAAAAACTGAACAACAAAGATAGCACAAGTAAAAAAACAGCATTACAAGGCTGGGGGCAGTGGCGCACGCCTGTAATCCCAGCACTTTGGGAAGCTGAGGCGGAAGGATAGCTTGAGATCAAGAGTTCAAGACCTGTCTGAGCAACACAGTGGCTTGCACCAACTGCTACAGGTAAGGAAAGTACGATAAAAAAAAAAAAATTACATAAATAGAATATCCTCCTTTGTTAAAATCACCATGCCAGAGTCATGTGTGGAGAATTGTTCAATACGCAATTACATACATAACGCTGGAAACTTAGCTCCTTTTAACTCTTAGGTCTCAAAACACAAAATCTAGTTAATGAAAAATTTCAAATTGCAACAAGAAATGAATTTCATGAGTATGTATTCAACTTACACCCTAATGTTCTTTTTGTACTTAGCTTTATTCTACTACATTTGATAAAGTCTATTCTGCCTACATGGAGATCATTTATTCTTTGCCCATGGCAACATGTTATTTGGGTGACATCTTAGAAAACAGTTTCTTAAACTTTTTTCCCTGTACACCTCAGTCTTGCTCTGTTGCCCAGGCTGGAGTGCAGTGGTGTGATTTTGGCTCACTGCAACTTCCACCTCCTGGGTTCAAACAATTCTCCTGTCTTAGCCTCCAGAGTAGCTCAGATTACAGGCATGCACCACCATGCCCAGCTTTTTGTAATTTTATTTTTTATTTATTGATTTTTGAGACAGAGTTTTGCTCTTGTCAGACTGGAGTGCAATGGTGTGATCTCAGCTCACTGTAACCTCTGCCTCCCGGGTCCAAGCAATCTCCTGCATTGGCCTCCCGAGTAGCTGGGATCACAAGCATGTGCCACCACACTTTGCTAATTTTGTATTTTTAGTAGAGACAGGGTTTCTCCATGTTGTCAGGCCAGTCTCGAACTCCCAACCTCAGGTTATCCGCCTGCCTTGGCCTCCTAAAGTGCTGAAATTACAGGTGTGAGCCACCACACCTGGCCTATAATTTTATTTCATTTATTTATTGAGACAGAGTCTCGATCTGTTACCAGGCTCGAGTGCAGTGGCAAGATCTTGGCTCACTGCAACCTCTGCCTCCCAGGTTTAAGCAATTACCTACATCAGCCTCCTTAGTAGCTGGGACTACAGGCACCCACCACCATGCCTGGCTAATTTTTGTATTTTTAGCAGACATGGGGTTTCACCATGCTGGCCAGGATGGTCTCGATCTCCTGACCTCGTGATCCGCCCACCTCAGCCTCCTTCCCAAAGTGCTGGGATTACAGGCATGAGCCAGAAGTTTATAAGTTTATAGTCATATTTTATGGCTTCAAAAACCAAACCAACTACTGCAATCATGGGGGGGGGGGGGGGGGAGTCCTAATCATGAAATTAGCAAACTAGCTGTGGTTGTTTGTCTTAATACATTAACTTTTGCAGTTAATACTGATTCTTTTAAAAACAATAAAATTGTTCAACTTCAGGATTAAACTTGCCATTATTAAAATCTATTTACTATTACTGCAAAATGGTCTTAAAAATAACACACATCATGAATACTACAGGTGCCTAAAACCAAATTACAGTGACTACATAGACATGTACCGTGTACTTGGAGTGGGGAGAGGTCCATTTAAAGGAACTTACCTCAGAGAAACGATCAAAATTAGACATGTCTTCATCTGAATCGTCTTCCCAGTCTTTCCAATTATTGAAGTCCACACTAAGCCAATTAAGCTATAAATTGATACAAAATCACCCTAAGATTAGGCTAATTTGCATTTGGCATGAACCGTAAGACTACATTTTCCTTCTTTTTTTTTTTGAGATGGAGTCTTGGTCTGTCGCCAGGTTGGAGTGCAGTGGCGCAATCTCTGTTCACTGCAGCCTCTGCCCCCCCCAGGTTCAAGTGATTCTCCTGCCTCAGTCTCCTGAGTAGCTGAGGCTACAGGTGCGCACCACAATGCCCGGCTAATTTTTGTACTTACTTAGTAGAGATGGGGTTTCACCGTGTTGGCCAGAATGGTCTCAATCTTTTGACCTCGCGATCCACCCACCTCGGCCTCCCAAAGTGCTGGGATTACAGGTGTGAGCCACAACGCCCAAGACTACATTTTCTTTTCTTCTAAAGAGCCCAGGCCTTGCTATGTTGTCCAAGCTGGAGTGCAGTGAGCATTTACAGGTGCGATCTCACTACTGATCAATATGTGAGTTTTGACCAGCTCGATTTCTGACCAAGGCTCTGGTTTACCCTCTTCAGGCAACCTGGTGGTCCCCACTTTCTGGGACAACACCATACTAATGTTAACTTAGTATGGCTACTTGACTGACATATGGCACTGCAACCCAAAATTGAGTGCAAGTGATCCTTCCACTTCACCCTCCAAAGTAGCTCTTAACTACAGGCACACACTACTGGTGCCTGGCAAAACAACATTTTTGAACTGTGAATGTATTTTCAGAAGCGCATGTAATTAGCACACAAAGAATATACTAAGCTAGATGGGGTGGCTCACACCTATAACCCCAACACTTTAGATGGCCAAGGTGGAAAGATTAGTTCAGGAGTTCGAGACAGCCTGAGCAACAGTGGACCCTGTATCTGGGGGAAAGAGGGGAAGAAAGAAAAAAACAACTTGCCTGGGTGTGATGGCACATTCCTATAATCCTAGCTATTTGGGAAGCTGAGGTGGGTGGGTGGGTTAAGGCTGCAGTGAGCCAAATTCACACCACTGCACTCTACCAGGAATGGCACAAGACATCTCCAAAACAAAAGATTAGGCCAGTGTGGTGGCTTATGCCTGTAGTCTCAGCACTCTGGGAGGTTGAGGTGGGCAGATTACTTGAGCCCAGAAGTTCAAGAACAGGCTGGGCAACACTGTGATACCCATTCTCTACAAAAAACACAAAAATTAGTCAGGTGTGGTGGCATACCCCTGTAGTCTCAGATACTTGGAGGGCTGAGGTGATAGGATCACTTGATCCTGGGAACCTGAGGCTCCAGTGAGCCAAGGTTGTGCCACTGCAATCCAGCCTGGGTTACAAAAAGAGACCTTGTTTTGAAAAAAAAAAAAAGACCTGAAAACTGTTAAACATACCTTTTGAAAATAAATTTACTAGTAAGAACTATTTTCAGTTGAATAATTTATTATTGTACCAAGTTTTGTTCCCTCCCATGTGACAGCCGAGTAATGTATGCAAAATCTGTCTTTTAAGTACAAAAGATTCTGCACCAGTTGGTAACTGATATTCTGATCATACTTCGTATTAAGTTAAAACTAAGTGGACAAAAAACATGAACATGAGGCTTTATACTTAGCTGTGAAACAAAAACACAGCAGTATACTCCTTACATCAAATAAGTGTATCTTTTATCACCTTTAATAAAAATATTGAGCTTTTCAAAAAAGGAAAATGAAACCTACCTTTGCCCTTTCTTTTGTTAACCTTGGCCATGACTGGCCAGATTCTCCTTTTCGTAAACAACATAAAATTGATCTGTCCGTTCTTTTATGCTTGGAATCCTAAAAACAAAAGGACCATCACACCATTTCTCTCTCCAGTATCACTACTAGACGATAGAAAGTAGCTTGTCATTTCTCACCTTTTTCATTTCTTTACCTAAATTTTCTCTAGACTGTGAAAGAAACATGTCCTTGACTACTAAAACCTTCAAACTATCCAATTGCCCCAAACCCCTATATGTTACATTTCTTAAAATTTTTTATTTTTTTCCTTTCTATTTCCTACTGAAATAATCTGTACAACAACAACAACAACAACAACAACAAAGTTTCAAATTTAACCTGGTACCATTTTTTAATTCCCTGCACATGGTAAACAGAATAAAACCTTAAAAACCTAAACTAAAAATGATATAACCCTGGATTGGTTTAAAGATTCTATTCTATTTTTTTTTTTTGAGACAGAGTCTCGCTCTGTTGCCCAGACTGGAGTGGAGTGGCACAATCTCAGCTCACCACAACCTCTGCCTCCTGGGTTCAAGCGATTCTCCTGCCTCAGTCTCCTGAGTAGCTAGGATTACAGGGCACGCCACCACACCCAGCTGATTTTTGTATTTTTAGTAGAGACAGGGTTTCACAATGTTGGTCAGGCTGGTCTTGAACCCCTGACCTTGTGATCTGCCCGCCTCAGCCTCCCAAAGTGCTGGGATTACAAGCGTGAGCTACTGTGCCTGGCCTAATGATTCTATTCTTAGAAAAGACCAGCCTCTGCTGGGCATGGTGGCTTACACCTATAATCCCAGCACTTTGGGACGCCAGGGCAGGTGGCTCACCTGAGGATCAAGAATTCAAGACCAGCCTCATCAACATGGAGAAAACCTGTCTCTACTATAAATACAAAATTAAGCCAGGCATGGTAGTGCATGCCTGTAATCCCAGCTACTCAGGAGTCTAAAGCTGGAGAATCGCTTGAATCTGGGAGGCAGAGGTTGTGGTGAGCGTAGTTTGCGTCATTGCACTCCAGCCTGGGCAACAAGAGCAAAACTGTCTCAAAAACAAAACACACACACACACACACACACACACACACACACACACACACACACAAAGACAAGCCTCAAGGATACTACTCTAAGCCCAAACAGTGACAGCAAAAACAAAGTATGCAGAAACCTATTTTGGAGGAAATACTACTACAAAATATAAATATACATAGTTTGCCTCAACTGTTAAGAAAAACAGAACTGGCCAGGCACCTATTTTGGACGAAATACTACAAAATGTAAATATACGTAGTTTGCCTCAACTGTTACAAAATACAGACCTGGCCCAGCACAGTGGCTCATGCCTGTAATCCCAGCACTTTGAGAGGCAGAGGCGGGCAAATCATGAAATCAAGAGCGACCATCCTGGCAAACATGGTTAAAACCCTGTCTCTACTAAAAATACAAAAATTAGCTGGGTGTGGTGGCAGGCGCCTGTAATCCCAGGCTAAGGCAGGAGAATCGCTTGAACCCAGGAGGCGGAGGTTGCAGAGAGCTGAGATTGTGCCACTGCACTCCAGCCTGGCGACAGTGAAACTGTCTCAAAACAAAAAACAGACTGGGTGCGGTGGCTCATGCCTGTTATCCCAGCACTTTGGGAGACTGAGGCGGGCGGATCATGAGGTCAAAGAGATTAAGACCATCCTGGCCAACATGGTAAAATCCCATCTCTATACAAAAATTAGCCGGGCGTGGTGCCACGCGCCTGTAGTCCCAGCTACTCAGGAGGCTGAGGCAGGAAAATCGCTTGAACCCAGGAGGTGGAGGTTGCAGTGAGCTGAGATCGCACCACTGCACTCCAGCCTGGCAACAGAGTGAGACTGTCTCAAAAACAAAACAAAACAACAGAACCAATGCTTACTGCTGAAAAGAGTACTTGAAGAATGTCCATTTCCTCACAACTTAAATCTGAATTAAAGCATCAAGACTACTTACATTTGGATCAATACAGTGAAAAAGATCAATTTCATTTAAATGCTTAAAATTATCACTTCCTCCAAGACAACTGTATAAAATAAAAAAGAAAAGAATTAAGCCTCTTCAGAGAGTCTAAGATCAATGAAAAAACAAGCAAGTCAAAGTTATTCAGTTGTGTGAATAACTATTTTACATCATTAGATAAAAAGTTTAATTTACCTGAATGTAAGTTTGGATTTTTCAAAATTTACATTAACATCCTTACTGTCTTCAACACAAAATTCAATGAAGACATAGTCCCTTCGATCGTACCACTTTGCAGAAGCAGGCTGCCTATAAAAGGATAAAGAAGGGAAAGTCAAGCTGGAATTGATAACATTTACATACTAACCTTCAACATTTACCATGTAAGTAAACATATTTCTCTATACCATTATAGCATTATTTTGGGGGCAGTTCATAACATTAACTACAGTTTTACCCTAACAGCTATATTCCAAGTTAAAACAGGGCTCTGTGGCCAGGTGCCATGGCTCACCACCTGTAACTCCAGCACTTTGGGAGGCCAAGGCGGGCAGATCATGAGGTCAGGAGTTCAAGACCAGCCTGGCCAACATGGTGAAACCCTCTCTCTACTAAAAATACAAAAATTAGCTGGGAACAGTGGCACGTGCCTACAATCTCTGCCACTCCGGAGGCTGAGGCAGGAGAATTGCTTGAACCAGACTGGGAGGTGGATGTTGCAGTGAGCTGAGATCGTGCCACTGCACTCCAGCCTGCGCTAGACAGCAAGACTCTGTCTCAAAAGCAAAAATAGGGCTCTAACAATATTTAGTTTCAGAATGATTCCAATTTCATAACAGGAGGGACTCAAAAACCAAACAATGGTTAGGAGGGTTAGCCATTTATCTAGTCCTATAAAAAATTACTTGGCTGGGTGCAGTGGCTCACACTTGTAATCCCAGCACTTTGGAAGACCAAGGCAGGCGGATCACTTGAGGCCACCAGAGTTTGAGACCAGCCTGGCCAACATACCAAAACCCCGTCTCTATTAAAAAAAAACTTAGCAGGGCATGGTGACACAGGCCTGTAGTCCCAACTAGCTGGGGGTTGGGCCCGAGACACAAGAATCACTTGAACCCGGGAAGTGGAGGCTGCAGTGAGTTGAGATCATGCCACCGCACTCCAGCCTGGGAAACAGAGACTCTGTCTCAAAACAAACAAAACACAGATACATCAGATCTCCACTTTCATATTAACTTCACTGAAACCAGAAGACAATCACTCTCCTTTCCTCAAACTCAAATTAAGCAATCTAGAATTATATGATTACTTCCCGAAGGTCAATACATTGAAGCCCTAACCCCCAGTATACCTTAAGAATGTGATTGTAGGCCGGGCGTGGTGGTTCACCTGAGGGCAGGAGTTCATGACCAGCCTGACCAACATGGTGAAACCCCGTCTTTAAAAAAAATAAAAATAAAAAATAAAATAAAAATAATAATTTAAAAATGTGATTGTATTTGAAGACAAGGTCTTTAAATGACAATTAAGTAAAAATGAGGTCTTAGGGTAGACCCTAACCCAATGACTGCTGTCCTCCTGTATGAAGAGATTAACACAGAGGAAAGACAGAAGATAGCTATCTGCAAACCAAGGAAAGACCTCACAGAAACTAACCCTGCTGACACCTTCACCGTGGATTTTCAGCCTCGCAGAAATACAAGGAAATAAATTTCTGCTATTTAAGCCACCCAATGTTTGATACTTTATGAAAGCCTTAGCAAGCTAACAATATAATCATGTCCCAGATAACAGAACAAATTTAAATTATCAAAACATGTGGTTAGGCCATGAGCCAAAAACGATTCTTGCATTTTTAAATATTAAAAAACCCGGGCTAGGTACAGTGGCTCCCACCTGTAATCCCAGCAGTCTGGGAGGCCAAGAGGGGAGAGGATCACCTGCGATCGAAGTTCGAGACCCGCCTGACCAACATGGAGAAACCATCACTACTAAAAATACAAAATTAGCCAGGTGTGGTGGTGTATGCCTATAATCCGAGCTACTCGGGAGGCTGAGGCAGGAAAATTGCTTGAACCTGGGAGGTGAAGGTTGCAGTGAGCTGAGATAGCACCACTGCACTCCAGCCTGGGAAACCAGAATGAAACTCCACCTAAAAAAAAAAAAAACCCAAAACAAAAAGTCCTCAGGAGGCAGAGGTTGCAGTAAGCTGGGACTGCGCAACTGCTCTCCAGGCCTGGGGCAACAGAATGAGACTCCATGGAAAGAAAGAACGAGACAGAGATACTTGTGGCCTGTAATGCTTAATATTTAATGGCTGACCCTTTATACAAATTTGCTAATACATTAAAACTACAAATGGGGTGGGGTGTGGTGGCTCACGCCTATAATCCCCAGCACTGTGGGAGGCTGAGGAGGGTGGATCACCTGAGGTTAGGAGCTCGAGACCAGCCTGGCCAACATGATAAAACACTCTCTACTAAAAATACAAAAAAATTAGCTGTGCATTGTGGCGGGTGCCTGTAATCCCAGCTACTTAGGAGGCCGAAACAGGAGAACTGCTTTAACCCTGAAGGCAGACGTTGCAGTGAGCTGAGATTGCGCCATTGCACTTCAGCAGCCTGGGTGACAGAGACTCCAACTCAAAAAAATTAAAAAAAAAAATCTATTTGTAATACGTGAGGAATGAGACATCAAAGTTCCACTGTGGTAAGGAAAAAAGTAGTTCCTAAGTTCATAAATTAAGCAGTTTTTCCTTCTTAGGTATTAAACACTCTACCTGCAAATGTCTGACCAAGCTCTGTGTCTCACCTCACACATACTCATTGCTCAGGGAAACCATAAGCTATTTTGGATCTTCTGTGATCAGCTGTAGTACTAGAAAAGGTGATCTGAATAAACCTGCTAGTCCTGTGACTACCAAATCATGTAACAAGATGTATCAGGGCACCATGGAGGAACTCACAACTGCCTTGGGATAGTTTAAATTTCAGAGTAACTCAGTGAAACTCAACATTAGTCAAGATACAAGGAAACTGTTAGTATGAGGTTCAGTTTCAACATGAGATTGCACTGCAAACACCTCCAGTAAGTTTCATCTTCTCAACACTGAATATCTGGTGGTTGCTGTAACTCAAAAAACAAAAAGAAACACAGGTCCTACTACACCCCCCGCCCCCCCCCCCCCAAAAAAAAAAAAAAAACAAAAAAAAAAAAATGAAATAAAATTATAAAATAAAAAGTTTTTTAAAATAAAAATTTAAAAAAAACAAAAAAAAAACAAAAAAAAAAAAAATTAAAAAAAAAAAAAAAAAAAAAATAAAAATAAAAAAAAAAAAAATTTAAAAAAAAAAAAAATCAAAAAAAACAAAAAAAAAACAAAAAAAAAAAAAAATTTATAAAAAAAAAAAATATAAAATTAATATAAAAAC
>CAUYLG010049752.1:0-16819 GCA_963573385.1 Cacajao melanocephalus
GGTGCAGTGTGCAATACTTCTATCTCTGGGCAAACTACTTCTAAGAAGATTTATGGGAGGATGCTTTAAGTCTCACAGCAGTGACAGAGCGGTCAGGGTTACTGCCACCTTCTGGCAGCTTCCAATGCGTTCTATGGGAAGTTGCTTTTCGAGCAGCACAGTAGCAAGAGCTGATGAAGTTCACAGTCACCAGGGTGGATTGCCGGTCTGAGGGCAGCCTCCACAAGAACCGGAGCAAGGTCCTACAGCTCCTTTATCAGGAGGAGTGGCTCTCGCCCCAAGCCTGCCACACAGCGGGTATCTTTCCGATACTGAACGCGGCCGCCTGGGCCATGGATTCTTGTCCTGGTATAACTGTTTTTCCCTTAAATCATGCTCTGCACTGTGTCGGCTCTAGGCATTCCTCCGATTATAAGCTGCTTATTCCTTAATTCATGCTCTGTACCGTGTCCACTCTAGGCATTCCTCCGATTATGAACTAAGATATAATTACGTATATGTAGGGAAATATTCTTTAGGCACTCATACTATCAACTATTATATGATTATATATACAGGATTATATAAAGGGATTCTTCAAGCCCTAATTCTGTAAACTAATATATGATTATATAAAGGATTATATAAAAGGAAAGAGCTGGGTAGTAACACTGTAAAGTGAGATATTCCTCAAGTGCTAACTGTGCCAGGGTTCTGCTTAGGTCTCTTTCCTCGGTGCCTATATGGGGGGTTACCCACAAAACTCCAAGTAACCAATGGGAAACCTCGGGAGGATATCGAAACCCCAGAACATTCTGTAACGGGGACCTTGAGCGGCTTGCTTGGCCCGCTCCCACCCTGTAGAGAGTGCTTTCATTTTCATTTTATTTTATTTATTTATTTTTGAGATGGAGTTTCGCTCTTGCTGCCCAGGTTTGAGTGCAGTGGTGCCATCTCGGCTCACCGAAACCTCCACCTCCCATGTTCAAGACATTCTCCTGCCTCAGCCTCCCGAGTAGCTGGGATTACCGGCATGTGCCACCATGCCTGGCTAATTTTGTATTTTTAGTAGAGACGGGGTTTCTCCATGTTGGTCAGGCTGGTCTCGAACTCCTGACCTCAGGTGATCCGCCCGCCTCAGCCTCCAAAAGTGCTGGGATTACAGGTGTGAGCCACTGAGCCCGGCTTCATTTTCAATAAATCCTGCTTTTGTTGCCTCATTCTTGCTTTGTGTTTTGTCCATTTTTTTGTTCAAAATGCCAAGAACCGGGACACCCTCCACCGGTAGCATAATGGGGGACAGGGTCAGAGAAAGACCCTCAGCCCCAGCAGCAGGGCAAGGGAAGGAGCTGAGGGCTTCAGCCTCCACTGGGCTTCCAGAGGTTCCAGTTCCCAACCACGCCCCTGCCAAGTCCCCCCAACACGCACACACAGGCGTCAGCAGTTAGAATGCAGCAGGAAAATATCCACAAAACACACACACCTGATTCGAGACAGATCCAGCATCCGTGAGGAACGCCCAAGACCCAGTAACAAGAAAACAAGCCACTGCTTGCCTCAGCCTCCCAAGTTGCTGGATGACAGGCGTGTGCCAGCACATCTGGCTAATTGTTTGTATTTTTAGTAGAGACAGGATTTCACTATGTTGGCCAGGCTGGTCTCAAACTCCTGGCTTTAAGTGATCCACCTGCCTCGGCATCCCAAAGTGCTGGGACTACAGGCATGAGCCACCACACCTCGCTGATTTTTAAAAATCTATATGTAAGTGCAGATGCTTTTTTCTTTCTTTTTTTGAGGCAAGGTCTCACTTTGTCACCCAAGCTGGAGTGCAGTGACACAATCTTGGCTCACTGCAACCTCTGCTTCCTGGGTTCAAGTGATCCTCCCTACTCGGCCTCTGGAGTGGCTGGGACCACAGCCATGCGCCACCACACCCAACTAATTTCTGGATTTTTCTGTAGAGACAGGGTTTCATCTTGTTGTCCAGGCTGGTCTCAGACTCCCGGGCTCAAGCAGTCGCCCACCTCAGTCTCCCAAAATGCTGGGATTACAGGTGTGAGCCACCACACTCAGGCCACTGTCTCTCTATGTCTACGTATACATAATTGTCCCAGAAATTCCATCCCCTGGATTTAGGGGCAGGGAGGCCCAAATGAGCACCAAGCCCAAAGGCTTAGGAGTGTGGATGACCAGGGGAGCCCATGGCGCTGAGAGACCAAGGCCAGGGCAGGTCCTGCATCTTGCAAGCCCCTTGGCGTCTGGAGCCGTGGCGGGAAGGGGGAGTTTGGACAAAGCCTCGACGTGTCACCCACGACAGGACCACGGGGCAGAGAGGGAAGCTTCAGCAGAGCGACCTCAGGTTCAGCAAGAACAAAGGAACTGTGAACCCAAAAGCATCTGAGACTGGTCCCAGTCAACTTAGCATCTTTCGGAGGCTAAGGACACGCCTGTGACACAGCCTCAGGAGGTCCCGAGGACATCTGCCCAATGCAGTCCCAGCTCCGCATGGCTTTATACGTTTAGGAGACATGAGACACCAGTCAACATGTGTAAAATGTACATTGGTTTGGTCCAGAAAGGCGGGGCAACTCAAAGTGAGGAGGGGGCTTCCAGGTCATAGGTAGGTGAGAAAAACAGTTTCAGCTGGGTGCGGTGGCTCAGGCCTGTAATCCCAGCACTTTGGGAGGCCAAAGCGGGTGGATCACAAGGTCAGGAAATTGAGACCGGCGTGGCCAATATGGTGAAATCCCGTCTCTATTAAAAATACAAAAATTTGCCGAGTGTGGTGACGCACACCTGTGGTCCCAGCTATTTGGGAGTCTGAGGCAGAAGAATCGCTTGAACCCAGGAGGCGGAGGTTGCAGTGAGCCGGGATCGTGCCACTGCACTCCAGCCTGGGCGACAGAGCGAGACTTCCTCTCAAAAAACAAAAAACACACACCAGTTGTTGTGGATTTTTGTTGTTGTTTTGACACAGGGTCTCGCTTTGTCACCCAGGCTGGAGTGGAGTGGCGCGATCATGGCTGACTGCAGCCTCGAACTGTTGGGCTCAAGTGATCCTCCAACCTCAGCCTCCTGAGTAGCTGGGACCACAGGTGTGCACCACCATGCAGGGCTAATTTTTTCTCTGTTTTGTTAGCAGAACCGGTGTTTATGCCTTGTTGCCCAGGCTGGTCTTGAACTCCTGAGCTCAGTGATCTGCCTGCCTCAGCCTCCCAACGTGCTGGGACTACAGGTGGGAGCCACCGCGCCTTTTGAGTCTCTCGTTAGCCTTCCACTGAATACACAATTTTTATATGAGGTGGGGGGTAGAGGAACAGCCACTGACGCTGTCCTCTGACTAAGTGAGACAGTGGGGCGAAGAGGCCGTCAGATGCGCATTTGCCTCAGCAAGCAGGGGGTGACTGAGTCCTGCCTGTCCCTTGTCCACATGGAACTTTCTTGTGGGCAAATTGTGAGGGAGACAAGTAGCTTTTTAAAAGCTTTGTAGCTTTTATTTTATTTTTATTCTTTTTTCTTTTTCATTACGCTATTTTTCTTTTTTTTTCTCTTGGCTTAGTGATTTTGGGGTCCCAAAATTTAGTTTCCTTTCTCAGGACCCGAGGTGACCACGCGTCCGGGAGCCCGAGAGGTTCAGGGCGGTCCCCGACCCAGGGGAACGCGCCCCTCACCCAGGGCAACACGCGCCCACCCGCGCTCCCTGCCCCTGTCTTGGGGACCCTCCGCAGAGGCCTTCGTGCAGGCCCGCCATCCCTTCGCCTCCCCCCGCCCCACTTCCCCCAGGCGCCGCGGCAAGCCCCTCTGAGTCCTCGCGGCCCCAGTCCCAGGAGCCCGGCCCTGCCCTCAGCCCCGGTTCAGCTTCCACCTGCCGCCCACCAGCCCTTGGTCCGCTGCGCGGTGGCTGCGCTGGGACAGAACCCGCAGGAGCCGCCCGTCACCACCCCAGCCCCCGGGCCGGCACCGGGAAGGCGCTCCGCGGGCGCGTGGCGGGCCCGCCTGGGGCCCGGTGCCCGACCTCGCACCTCCCACCCCGCCTCGGGCCCCGCATGGGGCGCGGCTGCCGGGGCCTGGCGTGGGGCCGTGGGCAGGGCCTCCGACCGGTCTAGGGCGCGGCTCCTTGAAGGGCAACGCAGGCCGCGCAGGCCCCGGAGGCTTGGGGCGCAGGGCTCGAGGGTGGGGGGGGTGGCAGGGCTCAGGATGCGCGGGTCGGCGCGAATCGAACACAGGTCGGGTCCCGAGCCCCGGGACCGTGAGGACGGCGCGTGCGTTGGTCCTTGCCGGGGCCACAGGGCGGCCGCAGAGGGGCCTCCGCGGGGGCGGGCTGGGAACATCGCCGACCCGGGAGGGCTCCGCAGCGCGGGACCGTGGAGGGATAAGAATGCGGTCTCGGCCGGGCGCGGTGGCTCACTTTGGGAGGCCAGGGTGGGCAGGTCACATGAAGGCAAGAGTTCAAGACCAGCCTAGCCAACATGGTGAAATCCCCGTCTCTACTAAAATGAAAAATTAGCCAGGCGTCGTGGCACCTATAATCCCAGCTACTCAGGAGGCTGAGGCCTGGATGACAGAGCGAGACTTCATCTCAAAAAATAAAAGAAAAGAAAGAAAGAAAGAAAGGGTTTGGAATTCAGAAAAGGCAAGGGGGTCAGGTAGGTGCCAGGGGCGTGACTCGCCCAGTGGGCCTCTTGCCTTGGGAGCTCTTGAGTGTGAGACTCTTAGGTTAAATCTAAGTTAAATCAGGTTAAATCTCTCCTGGATCAGGGAAAAGATCTAGAAAGAGGAGAGGATTCTCTCTCTCTCTCTCTCTCTCTCTCTCTCTTTCTCTCTCTGTCTCTGAGACAGAGTCTCACTCTGTCACACAGGCTGGAGTGCAGTGGCACGATCTCCACTCACTGCACCTCCACCTCCTGGGTTCAAGCAATTCTCCTGCCTCAGCCTCCCGAGTAGCTGGGACTACAGGGGCACGCCACACACCCGGCGTCCTCTTGAACTGTTGTCCCATTTGGTGAAGGGGCTGGCGCCATCATGGATCCTGCCAGGTGATGGATTAGTCCTAGTCAATCTCTTAGTCATTCTTGGGCCAGCAGTGGGTTCCACCCCTGAAGAAATCTTTCACCGGAGAGAGAATTCTGGAAGTCCCTGGTTGCTATCAGGATCCAACTCCTGAAGCTTCTAAGGAAATACGTGAGCAGATAAGAGAGCACGGCGTGTGCTGAACTCATGTTCAGTGGATAACTGTGCAGAGTCCTGGGAGCACAGGATGGGGAAGGAAACGGGTGGGGCTCCGAGGCTGTGTTTCCAGATGAGAGGTAACATACAGGCAGGTTCTCCCAAGGTTCTATCTTGACACCTGGAGCGGGGAGAGGAAAACGTAAAGAAGAACGAACAGGTTAAAACGGCCTTTTACCTCGTTGCACTCCTGAGAGCAAGATGGGTCACCAGCAGCTGTCCCGGAGCCACCCGCGAAAATTCGGCCAGGGTTCTCGCTCTTGTCAAGTCTGTTCGAACCCGCACGGTCTGATCCGGAAATACGGCCTCAATATGGCCGCCAGCGTTTCCGCCAGTACGCGAACGATATCGGTTTTATTGAGCTGGACTAAATCATCTTCCTTCAAAGGATTATCCAAGGCATCTACCATGAAAAACCGTGATAGTTCTTCGTACATAAAATAAACATTAAGAAAGAAAGAAAGAAAAAAGAAAGAAAGAAAGAAAGAAAGAAAGAAAGAAAGAAAGAAAGAAAGAAAGAAAGAAAGAAAAAGAAAAAATTAAGGTTTAAAGCACAGTTTGAGGACCCACAGGGCTGTCGAGCTGCTTTAGGCCACTGGCCTTGGTCCCATAATTGCTGCCGCCATGGCCGACACGGTGAAACCCCGTCTCTACTAAAAAGACAAAAAATTTACCAGGTGTGGTGGCTCGCACCGGTAATCCCAGCTACTCGGGAGGCTGAGGCAGGAGAATCACTTGAACCCGGGAGGCAGGGGTTGCAGTGAGCCGAGATTGTGCCACTGCCCTCCAGCCTGGGCAACAGAGTGAGAATCCGTCTCAAAACAAAACAGAAACAAGAAAGAACCGGAGGCGGAGGCAGCCCAAAGCAGCAGCTCCGGCTGAAATTGAACGTGCCACCCGCAGAGGGAGAAAGAGTTCGAGGCCGGGGAGGCTGCGGCACTGGGAGCCCACGGCAGCTGCGGCCCCGCAGTGGAGAAGGAGACCCAGGAGAAGATGACCAGCTCCGGACCCGCTTTTGGCAGAAGAGGGATGACGTCGTGGATAACCTCTTGGCTTTTGTCTGTGACATTTGGCCAGAAATCCATGAAAACTACTGCATAAATGGATAGAAGAAGAGAGAGGCGGCCGTTCTGTGGACTGGCACTTCAGACGCCCTCGTGGAATCCGAAGCTTTAGCACAGCTCTGGTTATACGCTTATGAAATGGCAACACATTCTTTCCGTATGTTATATAGTCGGTCCTTCTACTTTTTGGAGAGTAGCAAATCTATAGACTTAGAAACCGTCCAAAAATTTCATATTTTTACCTCACATTTATTAGGAATTTAATGGGTGTATGTTTCATCTTTTTACCTCACATTTATTAGGAATTTAATGGG
Source organism: Cacajao melanocephalus (assembly GCA_963573385.1). NCBI lineage: Eukaryota > Metazoa > Chordata > Mammalia > Primates > Pitheciidae > Cacajao > Cacajao melanocephalus. The sequence goes on from CAUYLG010049752.1 coordinate 6,584, forward strand.
TGTATGTTGTCGTTTTCCCAACGCCTTTTGGCTCAAGTGCAGGGTCCAGCCCCACAGAGTCTAGTGGGTGCTCCTTTGTGTGTGGAGACAATAGATCGTAGAAAAGAAAGACACAAGACACAGAGATAAGAGAAGAATTCAGCTGGGCTTAGGGACCGCTGCTACCAAGGGCTGGAGTCCAGCAGTGGCCCCAAATGCCTGTAGCAGGCAGGGGGGCAGGGCCAGAGAGTGACTCATCTGACATGATTGGTAGGGGTCAAGCAAATCATGTTCTTACAACATGGGGGGGCCACGTGGGTACAGTTTAGGTGGTTACACGGGTATAGTACAGGGGGTCACATGGGTACAGTACAGAGGGCCCCTCCCTCTCAGGTAGCCGCTGCAAGGAGGGGAGGCACATACATCAGTATCCTTCTGTGCGCTTGTCAGAGAGATCAAAGGCTTTTAGGATTCCTCTATTCTCACTTCTCACAGCTTCTAAGAATTTGCAAGGGAGCATTGGGTGGGAAAGTGGAACATGAAAGTGGACAAGGATGGTGACCATCGGAGCACAGCACTGTGGAGAGGTGTTTAAGACCCTGGATGTCTGTGGGCCGGCCTGGGTAATGTCAGGCCTTCCTCAAGAGCCAGGCAGAGCAGAGTTTTCTCTGAACTCCCCCAGTGAAAGGGGAACTCCCCTATGGCCTGCTAAGTAACAGGCACCTCCCCAGGCACTGGCGTTACCGCAAGTCCTGCCTGCTAAGTAACGGGTGCCTCCCCAGGCACTGGCACTACCGCAAGGCTCTCACTCTTGTCTCCTGATCACTTCTCACGATGTCCCTTCAGTTCCTAATTATATTTCACCCGATTATGTCTATACTATAAGACTAAAATGTTCCTACACTATAATACTAAATATTAATAGAGAATAATGATGTAATAAGCTTGATTACATAATTGATTATGTGATTGAATCTAATATCTATTTGGTGTCATTGCTATAACTAAGTGATCAGTTATTTTTTTATGCTGGGACAGATTGTGCCTTCAGTTTCTTGCCATGTCACCTGGGCAACTCTCTTCCCACACCCAAGCAGCATATATATCGGTGTTGACTTTTTTCTTAGATCTAGTTAAAAAATATACATATATAACAATTCTTTGAAGAAAGGAAGAGATTACATAATTTTTGTCCTTAACACTCTCTTGAAGGTCAGGGCTTTATCTATGAAAAAGTAGTAAATAGTTATTTGTAACCTGTGTGAGGCAGCAGCCAGCCTTAAAGTCGTCCATTCTTGCTAATGTTTAGAACAGTGAATACTAGTGGAATTGTTTGCACTGCGTTTAGTTTCTCTTAATCAAGATTACTAGATGATAGAATTCAAGAACTTGTTACATGCTATCATTTCATGTATCGATCGTCATTTAAAAGTAAAGACTGTCATGCCAAAAAAAAAAAAAAAAAAAGCGCAGTTCGAGGCTCAGCTGCTCAGCTGCTGGTTGGTTACAGAACCACTTTGCTAAATAACGGTTTTATGCATCCCCACTCCGTGGTCGCTTATGAGGTTTAATCCCTGATTCTAGTCCTTAAGCAAAATAACACCGACAACCATTAGGCCTCTGCGACTATGGGAATGAGGCCGGTGGCGGAGGCCCCAGGGAGGAGCTCGCGCTCTCAGCCACGTCCGGACCGGTCCCCGCCTTCGCCCCGCCCAGTCGTCCCCGGAGGTCACAGCGACCGGGCTCCTGGAGGCGTGGCCAGGCCCCACCCATGTCCCCTGAGCTCTCGCAGGCTCGACCCAGGCTCCGCCCCCAAGCCAAGGCCCTGCCCCCTCCTCTTGCACCTGCGCAGGCCCCGCCTCCTAGGCCCCGACCCCTCAGCCTGCGCAGGCCCGCTCCCCAGGCCCCGCCCCCTCCGTCTGTTCCTGCGCGGGCCCGTGCCCTAGGCCCCGCCCCGCCCCGCGCCTGCGCCTGCGCAGGCCCGCTCCCGGAGCCGGGGCAACCATGGTGAACCTGGGCCTGTCCCGTGTGGATGACGCCGTGGCCGCCAAGCACCCGGTGAGAAGGCCGGCCTGGGACGCGGGCACGCCTCAGACCTCAGAAGCTGGCCTGAGCGGGGCGGGGGGCTGGGGCGGGGAGTGCCCTCGTCAGGGAAGAGTGGCGAAGGCTGGGGGCACCCACTTGCTATGGGGCTCAGGGCGTCCGGGTGAGCATAGGGGAGGTGGGATGTGTCCAAGCGCCCAGGGTGTCACTCCTCCACAGCCAGGGCGTGCCCAGAGGAGGGACAGGAGAGGCGGTGAAGGAAGAGGGCAGGGAACCGAGCCTTCACCCGCGCTCTGCCACCCCAGGGACTCCGGGAGTATGCCGCGTGCCAGTCACAAGCCTTCATGGAGGGCGTTTTCACCTTCATCACAGGTAGGCTGCACCAGGTGTCCTGCGGCGCGGAGAGAACGCACCCTCCTGCCCCGCCCTGGCTCCCCAGCAGGGGGCGCCGAGTCACCTGCCCGCAGGTGCTGGGGGCCTGGCAAGGTGGGCCCCGGCCAGCCCTGGGTACAGGCTGACTGATGGGGACCTCGGCTCCTTGCAGGCACCGGCGCGGCCTTCGGCTTGCAGATGTTCATTCAGAGGAAGTTTCCATACCCTTTGCAGTGGAGCCTACTAGTGGCCGTGGGTGGGTACTCCGGGGTCCCTGCCTGGGCTCTTTGTGGGGTGGGTTTCTGCTAGGGTTGGGGGCTGTGGTTCTGCATCTGTGACTCTGACATGGAGCCCCAAGTCTTGGTGGGAGCCCCACCTGAGCCCACCCACCACATCTGCCAGGAACTAGCTCGATCTCTCCCTGAGAAGCACAGAGACCCCAGTCCCCTCTTCCACTTGCTGCTCCACAGTCGCCGGCTCCGTGGCCAGCTATGGGGTGACGAGAGTGGAGACAGAGAAATGCAACAATCTCTGGCTCTTCCTGGAGACCGGGCAGCTCCCCAAAGACATGAGCACAGGTGAGAAGAGCCTGGGGGTTAGCGGGAAGTGGATGCCACGGCTCCAGTGCCCAGGGTTTTAGGCAGCCAAGCCTGGGTGTCCCCCCCGCCATGACAGGCTAGACAAGGTCTCTCCCTCTGGCCCAGGCTTCTCCGCATGTGACTTCCAGATGGGCTGGGGGTGGGGGTGGGCACAGTAGACAGATCATGGAGAGCTCCCTTTGCCGGAGGAAGAGCCAAGAGGGGCTGGGGTGCCCCTGAGATGGAGAGGAAGGGTGCAGAGTGAGGGGCATGGCAAGGCCACAGCCAGCCACATGGGCACCCCAAAGGAGTGAGGTTGGACTGGGAGGCTCTGCATTGGACCCAGGCCTGGCCCCCACTGCCTGCTGTCCTTCTTATGGGACCCAGTTTTTGCCATGATGAAATGGGTGCAGGGACGCCAAGCCACGACAGTGTGGTTCAAGCTTGTCTCTCTTTGCCTCTTACAGATCGGCGAAGCTAGGAGAGCTCCAGCCGGGGCACAGAGGTTGGGAGCAGGAGGAGTCCTGGGACACAGCCTCATGCCTCCCAGCCCCAGGCTGACCCTCCCCCCACCCTAGGGTGCCCCAACCATATCCTCTGTCCACATGCACAGCCAGGCCTAACCAGCCCCTGCAGACAGCTTCTGCCCCCACCTGGGACGCGCCCAGGAGGCTGGAGCAGAAGGGGCTCTCCCTGGGTGGTGGCTCTCCTCCAGGTTATCGGGATGCACGGTCTGCACTGCCAGCAGAGAGGGTGTGTCTGGGAGCCCCCGCTTAGGGCTTGTGCACTCTGTCATTCCCTTTCTGGCCCCTTTACCTCCCACAAGTCCAAAGTGACAGCTGGTGCTAGGGGTGTGTGGTTAATAAATGGCTTATCCTCCTCTCCACCTGGGCAGGTGAAAAACAAATCAGAAGGGTAAGATGATGACAGGTCACATGACACCTTTATTACCCTGCAGTTGATATATGAGGTTCACATTTAAGTTACATACTGAGGACGTACAGGGAAGTTCCCAACACTGAACCCCAGAATTAGACGTTCGCACCAGCCCCGTAGGCCACATGAGACCACCACAGCCTCTTGTATGGGGGTCTGCATCTGTAGCACTTGGCATGTAGGGGGCAAAGCTAAAGGGGCGAGGTGGGCCAGAGCTTGGCTGCCGGGAGAGGAGGGCTTATGGGCTACGCCCACCTGCCTATCATTCCACACTTGTCCATTAGCCGAAGTGACTCCCCAGAGGCAGAGCTAGCCTGTCAGAGCTGTGTCTGTGCAGAAGGAAAGCTTCTGAGTGGGCAAGTCTACCCATAGCCCCAGCCCCGGGAGAAGGAAGAGGTGGACACTAAACAATCTCGGCCAGCCCATTGTGGTCACAGCTGGCTTCCCCGCAGCACCGAGGCCCACAGCCCCACCTCTGCTGCTCCAGCCCCAGCTCAGCCCCCACCTCACCTTGCCAGTCACTGGAAAGAAAGGAGTACCTACTGCGTCTTCCAAGTGACAGGAAGCTCATGATGACTGGCTTCAGCAAGATGGAGCTGTATTTTTCTGGTTTTTGTGGGTTTTTTTTTTTTTTTTGAGACGGAGTCTCGCTCTGTCGCGAGGCTGGAGTGCAGTGGCGCGATCTCGGCTCACTGCAACCTCTGCCTCCTGGGTTCAAGTGATTCTTCCGCCTCAGCCTCCCAAGTAGCTGGAACCATAGGCACGTGCCACCATGCTCGGCTAATTTTTGTATTTTTAGTAGAGACGGGGTTTCGCCATGTTGGCCAGGATGGTCTCGATCTCTTGACCTCGTGATCTGCCCGCCTTGGCCTCCCAAAGTGCTGGGATGACAGGCATGAGCCACCGCGCCCGGCCTGGGTTTTTTGTTTTTGTTTTTGAGACGAGTCTTGCTCTGTCACTCAGGCTGGAGTGCAGGGTCATGATCTTGGTTCACTGCAAATTCCATCTCGCCGGTTCAAGCGATTCTCCTGCCTCAGCCCCCCGAGTAGCTGGGATTACAGGCGCCCGCCTCCATGCCTGGCTGATTTTTGTATTTTTAGTAGAGACGGGGTTTCACCATGTTGGCCAGCTTGAACTCCTAACCTCAGGTGATCTGCCCACCTCAGCCTCCGAAACTGCTCGGATTATAGGCGTGAGTCGCTGCACCCGTCTGAGCTTCATTTCTTTCATGTAAAAGTCCAAGTGGGTGGTCCAGGGTTGACAGGGAGTCAGGGACCGGGCTCCTTTCTGTTTGTTCCTGCTGCAGTGGCCTCTGTTCCCAAATCTGCCTCATGGCCCCAGGTGGCTGCAGCAGCTTCGGCCATTGTGTCTTTATGTCATCTGAGAGCGAGGAAAGGGCAGCTCGCCGCCCCTGCTGCTCTCGCTCTTGGCCTGAATGAAGTCGTCGGGAGCTCAGGAAGACAGACTTGCTCCGGGCAGCCATGCGCCCGCTAACATTCAGGTGTTTTATATCTGAGGAAGAAGGACAGCAGGTAGTCTCTGCCTCAGCTAGATTCCAAGCTTGGACCCCAAAAACAAGGGGAGGTGAGCTGACCACACCTTTAGCAGGTCATCCTAGCACCCTAAGGGTAAGGCCTGGCTTGCTGAACCTGGAGTTTGCCTGGACTGGCTTTCCAAAAACAGTGACCAGAAAAAGGAAGGGATCTGAGAGCTTGCAGAGGAAGATGCTGTGACAGCATGGGCAAAGGCCACTGTCGGGCGGGCTTGGGTCCCCTCAAATTCCTGTCTGAGGCCCTGACCACCAGGACCTCAGCATGTCGCTGTATTTGGAGATGGGGCTTTACAGAGGCCATTACGGTAAAATGAGGTCATTGGGGTGGGCCCTAATCCAATGGACTCATGTCCTCATAAGAAGACAAAATTAGGACACAGACACACAGAGGAATGACCACGTGAGGACACAGGGAGAAGACGGTGTCTGCAAGCCGCGGAGAGGGGCCTCAGGAGACACCAGCCCGGCTGACCCGGGCTCTCCACCCGCAGCCTCCAGGCTGCTGTTCATACCCCACAGTCCGTGGCGCCTTGTTTTTGTTTTTTTGAGACAGAGTCTTACTCTGTCGCCCAGGCTGGAGTGCAGTGGCACAATCTCAGCTTGTGGGGTCAAGCCCTACAGGGTTGTGGGGTGTCCCCATTGCTGTGCTTAGGTGCAGGATCCAAGAAATAAAGACAAAGAAGGACAAAGTGCAGGTGGGCTCAGGGGGCCTCGCCACCTACAAGTGGAGACGCGAGGCCCTGGACGTCCAGGAGCGTCTGTATTTATTGGGTATAGGTTAGGGGGCAGGGTAGTGAGTCAGGTCATTTTAAGGATAGTGATAGGGTCAAGACAGTCACGTGAGCAATCAACAAGGGGTCCACCCCCCATCAGGTCCCCTCGGCTAGGAAGTGGGCAGTGCACAGCAAGGGGCCCACCCCCATTAGGTCACCTAGGCTAGGAGGTAGGCCGTGCACAGTGAAGAGGGTGCAGTGTGCAACACTTCTTATCTGGGGGCAGCCTACTTCTAAGGAATTCTATCGGAGGATGCTTTCAGTCCGCCCAGTAGTTAAGGAGCTGTCAGGGTATACGGCCACCTGCTGGCAGCTTCCAGTGATTTCTATAGGAGGATGCTTTGAATCGGTACGTAGCAGCAGGGCTGACAAGGTATACAGCCACCTAGGCGCGATTACACTGGAGGGGTTTTAAGCCCTCAGATGCTCGCAGGCTTGCCGGCCTGTGGCAAGCCTTCCATAAGAACTGGACACTGCAACTTTTTCAAGTCCTCCTGAAAAGGTACTGCAACTCCTTTTCAGGAGGAGTGACTTGCTCCAAGCCTGCCATACAGCGGGTATCTTTATGATACTGAACGCTGCCGCCTGGGCCAGCCTGCTATGTAGCGGATGCCCTTTCAGGCAGAGGCGCTACCGCCTGGGCCATGGATTCTTGTCCAGGTATAACTGTTTTTCCCTTATATCATGCTCTGCACTGTGTCTGCTCTAGACATTTCTCCAACTATAAACAAGATATGGTTATAGATGTATAGCTGTTTTTCCCTTAATTTACGCTCTGTACCGTGCCTGCTCTAGACATTCCTTTCACTATAAACTAACATATAACTGAGTAGTAAGATATTCCTCAGGCACTAATTGTTCCGACTGTAGATTAATATATGATTATATATAAAGGATTATATACAAGGAAATAACTGAGTAGTAACACTATAAACTAGGATATTCTTCAGGCACTAATTGTTCCGGGGGTCTGCTTAGCTCTCCTTCCTCGGTGCCCAGAAGGGGGGTTACCCACCCAGCTCACTGCAACCTCCACCTCCTGGGTTCAAGCAATTCTCCCTCGGCTTCCCAAGTAGCTGGGACTATAGGCACCCACCATCACACCATGCTAATTTTTCTATTTTTAGTAGAAACAGGATTTCTCCCTGTTGACCAGACTGGTCTCAAACTCCTGACCTCTGGTGATCCACCCACCTCAGCCTCCCAAAGTGCAGGGGTTACAGGCGTGAGCCACTGTGCCCAGCTACTGCACCTTGTTATGGCCACCTGAGCCTACTAAGGCAAGGCTGGGAAAAAGTACCCCATCATCTCGTGCATACCCCACAGAGTTCCAGGCTGCGTGGTGCTCCAGGCAATTCCCTCTAAGGGAAGGGCAGAGGGGGTGCAAAGATGGGAACTAATCCCTTCTGATACATGTACCCAAGACCCAGTAATTCCCAAAGGAAAGTGGGGGCACAGCAGGGTGGGCTCCAGGCAGCACGGCCAAGGTCAGGGACAGAAGTCAGAAGAGATAAGGCTGCGGTGTCCCAAGAGCCGGGTCACCCAGGGCATGGAGTCTGGACGTGGGGCTGGAGGTGGGGGTGCAGACGGAGGTCCCGTAAGGCAGGAACAGAATAACTTTAGGAGGCTCGCCCGGCTGCTTTGTGGAGGACAGACTGGGGCATGGGAGGGGCCAGGGAGGGAACCTGGTGCAGATGCAGGGTGCTGGTGCTGTCGACCCATCACAAACCTCCCCCTCAAAGAAAGTGGCACATGTGCCCAGCAGAGCTCCTAAGTCTCGGGCAGCTGCCAGGAGACTCGTTTCAATTAGGACACAGGTCCAGAAGCCGCCCCAAGGTGAATCAAATGATTCTCCAGAGGCTGCCCCAAGGTGGCTGGGGGCAGAGTGGGGCAGGGAAGCCCTGCAATTCCAGGGTTGCCCAGGCAGTGAGAACCCTGGCTCTCCTCATAATGGGCTGAGGTTCTGGGGACAGTCTGAGTGGCAGCTCTGAGCAAGCCCAGCCCAGGGAGGCTTTGAGGTACACAGGGTTCCTGGGGGCAGCCATGAGGAGGCACAGCGAGACAGAAGTGGAGGAGCAGACCCAGGAGCTGAAGACTATCACTCGGCTCCAGGGTGAGCCTGCACTGCCGCGACCAGCCTGCCGTGCCCGCCTGGGGCTCGGAGTTCGAGGGTGCACAACTTTTAGGGGTTTGTTTTGAGATGGAGTCTCGCTCTGTCACACAGGTTGGAGTGCAGTGGCACAATCTCGGCTCACTGCAACCTCCACCTCCTGGGTTCAAATGATTCTCCTGTCTCAGCCTCCCAAGTAGCTGGGACTACAGGCGTGTGCCACCATGCCCAGCTAGTTTTGTATTTTTAGTAAAGACAAGGTTTCAGGCTGTTGGCCAGGCTGGTCTCAAACTCCTGACCTCAGGTGATCTGCCCATCTTGGCCTCCCAAAGTGCTGGGATTACAGATATGAGCCCTGCACCTGTCCACTGACAGCCCTTCGGACAGCCGCTGCTGCGCAGTGGAGTGGTGTCCCCCAAGACGGGGCGGGAGGAGGGATCTTGGCCGTGGAGGTCGCATCCTCCCAGACCCAGGGCCTCCCTAATTCAAACCTCCCCTGGAGGATTCCAGGTCAGGCCCTTGGCCCAATCCTGGCCACTCTGACCCCTCCATCTGCCCACAGAGCAGTGTCGGGCACTCCAGATCCAGGGGGTGAAAGAGAGTATGAACCAGAACAAGGCCACGCTGGCGCTCCTGCACAGCAATATCCGCCGCAGGGCCCAGGACTGGGCTTTGGCCAAGAAGGTGCACAAACCCCGCCCCTCCCCCTGCCTGGGGAGCAGAGCAGGAGCAGAGGACACACAGGGGGAGGGCAGGCACCTACTCTCCACCCCCACCCCGACCTTCCTGGAACCAGGGGGTATGTGAGGAGGGGCTCTGCTAGAACCTGTGCCCAGGGCTCCAGTCACCCCAGCATCTGGTGGGCAGGTTCACCCCAGAGGGCTTGGCATCTGTGAGCCCACATCCTGCAGCAGGGCCCCTCTGGCTCTCCAGCCAGCTAGGGGAAACCTGGGCCCTCCTCTGCATGCCCACCCTCCCCCAACCCTGTCGCATCCGAGCTTGGGTGGCCAGGACGGGGTCCCGTGGCGCTCTGCTCCTCGTGGGAGCAGGGGGTCTCGCTGCTGGGCTCGCACGGGATACAAGAAGCCCTGGGGGGAATGCCTGGAGGGGCCGCCGGCTTGGGGTGCGCAAAGGGCTCGCCTCAGCTCAGCCGCCACTGCTCTGCAGTATGACCAGTGGACCATCTCCAAGGCCTGTGGGAAAAACGTGCCCTTGCGGCTGGCGCACTGCCGCAGCACCATGGAGGTAACCAGGCACGTGGGGCCTCGAGACCCAACCCTCCCCACCCCTGCCACCGCACCCCCCCCCACTAGATGTTGCGAAGCGGACGAGGGACGGAGCAGGCGCCCAGCCCCGGGGTCCCTGAGGGGTTGCCACAAACCTCCACCCGCCTACTGCTGGCGGGCTCCGTGGCGGCCCCCTGCGCACCCACGCGCGGGCGGTGCCCTTCGCGACCCAGGTGGCGCAGGAGAAGCTGCGCAAGTACGTCTTCGACCGCGTGAACGCGCACAACCTGCTGATCCACCTGGTGCGGCGGCGCGGGGAGAAGCTGGAGAGCATGCATCTGGAACTGGCCAGCCTGCGGAGCCAGCCCGACGCCAGCAAGGAGGAGCTGCGGCTGCTGCAGGTGGGAAGGCGGGGCTGGGAGGACGGGGCGGGGCCACTGGGGCATGGCTCCGGGAGAGGGGCGGAGCCACCGGGGCAGGGCTCCGGGAGGGGCGGGGCCACCGGGGCAGGGCTCCGGGAGAGGGGCGGAGCCACCGGGGCAGGGCTCCGGGAGAGGGGCGGAGCCACCGGGGCAGGGCTCCGGGAGGGGCGGGGCCACTGGGGCAGGGCTCGGGGAGAGGGGCGGAGCCCCTAGATCGGACGAGCACACGTCTGACCTCCCGTCCC